>VDFB02256132.1:151633250-151729513 GCA_007258455.2 Sequoia sempervirens | reverse complement strand
AATTTTATAATTAGATAATACTTAATTTTAAAATTTACATAGTTTCCTATGGAACAATTTGATGGAACAAATTATATAAGTGTACATAAGATTCTTGAACTTAAGAATTCCATGAAACAAATATAAGTTGTATATAATTGTAATTTAGGAAAAATAATTTTAAAAAACTTTCAAATAAGGATTGAAGCATATAATATGGGTTTACATGCAACCAAAAAAAGTGAGAGATGATGCTATCAAACATTCTTGAACTTAAGAATTTTCCATGGAAACAAATATGTACATATAATTGTAATTTATAGAAAATGATTTACAACTATGTACAAGTTACTATAAGTTCTCATTTGAACATGTATAGGGTTACAAGTGAACTTGAAAACTAAGGATATAATCTAAGTCAAAGATTCTGGTTCAGCCCGCTCTTCAATAACATGTAGAATTTTTTGATGATCATCACTATCTAGTCTCCATTTTCTTCAGCCACGTGCATGTGGAACTGCATGAAGATGTAGAGTAGTAGCAATTATTAAGTGACTATATTGATATACCTTGTTATCAGGTTGATAGTCAACAAAATGAATCCCATGCTGAACAAATTTGACTTGTTTTAGATATGTCCCTTGTACTACAACATAACCTACATGGTAAACATGAACCTAAGGCAAGACATATGAACGTGTGTGCAATATTTTTGTGCACAAGGTTTGTATAATATATATTTAATGTTTATAATGTAATGTGCACATGTGAATACAATGTATATAAAATTTTAAATTCAAACTCACCTATGGGAAATAACATTCCATCACTTGTTTCAGGTTGTGTTAGCTTATTCCTCTCTTTTGTGCAACACAATAAATAATAGCTAACACCTTCAATGTTTTCAGGCTCTACTATGACTTCAAAAACATCTCCTATGAAATGAAACTAAATTCTGAAATTTAAAATGCAATGATTTCAATTGTTTCCATAGATTAATTTTAAAACTTTTATCCACAAATTTTAATATAATAAATAAAGAGCAAGTAAAGACTTTGAAATTAAATGCATATAATAAATTGATCAAAAATTTCATCCAAATACATTCAATCATGCTATAAATAAATTATTAATTCAAAAAAGGATTTAAAGGATTTAAAACAACTTTATTGCTTAGATAATTCACCAGGAATTAATACTTATCTTTGAAATGTGCAGAAGTAATCCCAACTATTGCTGGAGTGGTGCCTGGTTTAGCCTCTTCCGTCTATGATTAGTCTTGGAGGAAAGTAGACTTTTCTGCTCTACATGAGTGTTGGTTCCACTGGAACAATGCTCAACACTCGTGCCACAATACCATGCCCTAGCTAGGACCGTCCTGAGTGCACGCACTTGTACCCCAGGTTGGACACCCGCTGTAGGAGTGCCCCTTCTCCGTCCTACTCACAGCTTGCTAACCTTGAAACCCTATTCCTGCAATTTGCTCCACTTGATTTTCCTCTTTTTTATTTTTTTCCTGTCCTCAATAATTTAGTTTTCATGAGTTTTATACAACACAAAGGGTAGTTCCAACCGACACACCCTTTTACAAATAATAATTACATCCCGTGAAATCTCTAATATTATTTTGTTACATTTTCTTTCTAGAACTATTACATTAGTTCTTATATTTATTTACTTATTTACTTTTATTCTATTTTCTTTTTCTTTTTCTTCCATAGGGAAAAAGTCTCATAACAATTCTCCCCCTGTTGTTTAGCTACTGCCCTCAGTAGCTTGATGATTTTCTGCATCACACATACATATAAAAAAAATAGCCTTTAGTTAAACAAATGAGGATATTGGTCTTTAATAAAATGAACATTTTCCCAAGAGAACTATCATTATCACAATGACTCCATTTATAACTTTTTCTTCTCTTAATTCATAGATATCTCCTTTTTTTTTAATTGTATTTTAAGTTAAGTAATTACAAGAAAGAATTTTTTTTTTTCCAATGACAAGAGTTGTACATACATAAATATTAGGAATATACAATCAAAGAAACTAATGGTAGTCTATGTGTTTACTCACATATATTTCAACCTTATCAATTTTCTCTCATGTTACCAATTTTCTTTAATATAGATATTTTAAATATTATATATGTAACTTCAACATTAAATCTATAAAATTATTAAATCTTCTATTGAAATAACATATATCTAGTGAAACAACATACATATCCCATACTATGTAGTCACTCATTGATGAACTATATAATTGATATACTTCAAATATATTCTAAGATGATAAACATGTATTCTGGACTACATGAGTATCCTCTTTTCCTATATGTCAAGTATAATTGAATGAAAACAAGTAAAAAGTATCCATAAAAAGAGTTCATATCTTTCAATATATGCACAAAGTTATTGGGTTGATCAAGTCCAATAACAAGGTACAATAAAATAAAGCATGGTAATCTTTCTAGGTATCTTAACAATCATACATTGAGTACTTTCATAGAAAAGCATTAGGTCTAATATTTCCTTCATTGTTAACACAAGGGAAAATATTGGTTAAAAATGATAATTTGACTAGAATAGTGATGATTTGCATAGACTCATATCCTATGATATGAGACTCAACAATGCCATTGGGACCTCCAAATAATGAATAGAGGCAATGTTGTTTAAAGAAATCAACAAAATTCATTCAATAATTTCTTATGTTATGTTTTCCTTCATGTAAGGAGGTTCATCACAATAAATCTCTATATTAGTGATCCCAATAAATCATACAAAATTCTTTTGTCACACTTCTCAAGTTTTATCCACAAAGCAATCCAATATTTGTTAATATGACTAGGATACTATTATCTACCAAAATATGTTTAGGCTTGAGATCTCTATAAATGAATTCTAACTTGTTAAGGTTTTTATGCGCATTTATTCATAAATTTCTCCTATAAAATATATAAATTATACCCCTATATATGAAAAAAATCACATGCTAGTTTGACAATCTCTATCTTTGATTTATTTATACCCTATATAGTATTTTATTGCATATCTGAAACCAATCATAAGCAATCACCCAAACCATATATCATGGTTTATTTGAGGCCAAGAAATATGTCTAACATACATAGTGTTCCCTAGCATAATAAAGTGGCTTAGTAATTATCCCTTTTTACAAAGGTTGTCTCTTATAATCATGAATCTCTCTTTTAAAAGAGTTTTCTTAAATATTCTTCATTACTCTATTTTTAATTTATTTTAATTTAGGAACAAATATCTATTCAATAAAAATAAATTAGGGTTATCTCCCCCCCTATAAAACTTCAACATCTTTCCATGTTTAATCATAAAACATTATTCCATTCCAACCAATGTATTTAAACAACAAAAATATTTTCAAGGTTCAAGATGTAGAGAAAAACTCACCTATGATTTTATATCCTATAAATATGTTATTCTCAACAATTTATTCTAAACATAATATTGTTTCTCTAAATTTAAAACATGAATCTAAGGACCTATGGGTTATAGGCCCACAATGCAAACTATATTAGACTTAAGTGATAAAATATAGGTGTCACTTCTTCTATTCTTTTCTTTTTAAACTTGCAAAAGAAAACTCAAAAGATAAAAGGGTGAAACTAAGGTTTCAAAATTCAAAAGATAAAAGGGTGAAACTAAGGTTTCAAAATGTGAATCAATTTAGAGGGTTAAATTTGTTGCCAATATAATATGTAAAAATTTAGCGCAGAAGTCCCATACAATGTAATTCCAATTTTAGTCTATTAGTCTACTATAATTTTCTTTATATGAAGTAATTATTTGTATTTAATCCCTATGGTGAAGATGGAGGAAATCTGTGTTGGTTGTAACTCAATTGTAAAAAACAAAAAATTAGTTTTGTCTTTATAGGAAGTGAATATTTAATTACAAACTAACTCTCCCAAACTTTATGAATGGTAATTAGAAGGTTAAATCATTAAGAAAAATAAATAAACAAATAAATAGTTTCTAATTATTTGGAGATCAACCATACATTATAGGAAAATTAGTATGGAAGGTTTCTGTTTTTCTCAATTCCAAAATAAACAGTTTATTAAATCTAGTAGCAAAAATGCAATGATAAGATTTAGTTATGAATTTACTATTTACTGAGTGAAGAAGAAAACAAAAATTATTAAATATCCAATTTGAAGTTTGATGTAAATTCAAAACCCATAATTACTCCAAATAAAAGTAAAATAAATGTAAATTCAAAAACCATAAGTTACTCCAAATAAAAGTAAAATAAAATAGGTTTGAGTGAAATTTTATTTTATTTTCTTTTTAAATTAATTTCCCATGAAAATTTATAACTAACTTGAATTTAAAAGAATCATTCCATGAAACAAATTGTGAATAAAGAAATTGAATTTAAGTAAAAATTAAATGAGTAATTTTAGATGTTGAAACAAATTGTGAATAAAGAAATTGAAAGGTTAAAAATAAATGAGTAATTTTATTATTAAAATTTTAATTTAAAAAGAGTAAATATCCTTATATTTTTTAACCTAGATATTTTAACCTTTTAAACATAATGCATAATTGATAAATAAATCAAGAATAAATTTAAACTATTATAAAATCTAGTTTATCTATTTATTTAACTTTTAAACATTATAAATAATTGATAAAAAAATATAAGAATCAATTTCAACTATTATAAAATCTAATCTATCTATTTAATATTATTATTATTTTTAATCTTTTGTTTTATATATATGTATATATATATTTTCAAAAATAAATGCAACAAAATTAATTAATGACGGGAAAGGCTCTCATACCAAATGAAACAAAACTAAATTCTGAAATTTAAAATGCAATGATTTCAATTGTTTCCATAGATTAATTTTAAAACTTTTATCCACAAATTTTAATATAATAAATAAAGTGCAAGTAAAGACTTTGAAATTAAATGCATATAATAAATTGATCAACAATTTCATCCAAATACATTCAATCATGCTGTAAATAAATTATTAATTCAAAAAAAGATTTAAAGGATTTAAAACAACTTTATTGCTCAGATAATTCACCAGGAATTAATACTTATCTTTGAAATGTGCAGAAGTAATCCCAACTATTGCTAGAATGGTGCCTCGTTCAGCCTCTTCCGTTTGTGAGTAGTCTGGAAGGAAAGAAAACTTTGCTGCTCTACACGAGTGCTAGTTCCACTGGAACAATGCTCAACACTCGTACCACAAAACCATGCCCTGCTAGGACCGTCCTGAGTGCATGCACTTGTACCCTAGGTTGGACACCCACTGTAGGAGTGCCCCTTCTCCATCCTACTCACAGCCTGCTAACCTTGAAACCCTATTCCCGCAATTTTCTCCACTTGATTTTCCTCTTTTTTATTTTTTTCCTCTCCTCAATAATTTAGTTTTCACGGGTTTTATACAACACAAAGGGTAGTTCCAACTGACACACCCTTTTACAAATAATAATTACATCCCATGAAAACTCTAATTATTATTTTATTAAATTTTCTTTCTAGAACTATTACATTAGTTCTTATATTTATTTACTTATTTACTTTTATTCTATTTTCTTTTTCTTTTTCTTCCACGGGGAAAAAAGTCTCATAACATCCTATACACCAAATTTACACAAAAAAAATCTTAAAAAATTAGAAATGTCTAAAGATCATTACTAGATATATATAATAATTAAATTATTGAAAAATTACATGTGTTTCTTTTCTAACCAATCTTGAAATATGGTCATAATCAATTGAAATCAAAGAAATGTCTTCAAATCTTTCTTCCTCGTCTTCATCATATGTTTTTGAAACAACTAGTGGCACTGTATCCCATTTACCAACATATCCAAGTTCTTGATTATTGCATGCATAATCAGAGTTTCCCTCAATGCACTTAGTGCAAAAACAAGAGTAATCCCGTGTGTCTAATATCCATCCATGGCGACTATCTGAACTCCTAACAGAATGCAAAGATATTGTTTTTTTCTACCCTCTTGCATCCATGCATCGATCTTCTATCCAAACCTAGATACATATGTACAAAAAAAAACTTATGTGAACAAATATGTATATATATATTAAATTTAAATAAATTCAAATTTTTGATTTAATGTAATTTATACATACCTGATATCTCCCAAAACACTCTATGTGGAATGTGTCGGTTTAGTCTTGAAGATGTGCCGACCACATTTGATGCAAAGTGTTTCTTGCACAATTCAACAACATCATGTGCATTATCTAGACAATCTTCTAGATAACTCATTTGATGCTTTCTTAAAGCTCATTTGATGCAAGCTCCTGCTCCATCATGCTCACCCTTTCCATGCCCACTCTAAAAGAAACTCCAAACATGTGGTATTTTGTAGATTTTATGATATATACAAAGTGCATAGAATGGTCATGAAGATTTGAATTGTGTCGCACATCCATCTAACCATACAAAATGATTTTCAAATTTTACACCCCTGCTTCTCAAATTCTCAAAAAATATTGTAAAGCAATGTTGGACAAAAAGTGTGTCATGCTCTTTATCATCACTAATATAAAAGTGATATTCTTTTTTAATGATCGTTCTTCATCTGTACTCTCAACACCATCCAATTCTATTGTGCATGTCGATAACACAATGAACCATAATAGTGATCTGCTTTGAAAAGTAATACTCTGATTGAATCTCCTTTTGATGTACAAAGGAGTAATTTTCTGCAAAGTCAACTACTGATAGAACTGTTCCATGTGGGAAAGTATCTCTCAATGTTTGGAATTTTGTGCTTGCCACTTAGAAAAAAATGAATGATGTATGTATGGTCGTATCAATTTTTGAAAATCTTCCATAAATTTTCCAATGGGAATCTCCTCTTCTACATAGTTCAACCTTGTGGATTCTTTCCCAAATTTTGTTTGCAATTTTACATACTTGTACCTGTGTCAGTAAAATATGTGAATAATTAATAAACCACACTTGATCAATGAAACATTACATCAAAGAGAATCCAAATAACTTGATCTATGAGAAATTGAAACAAATAAACTCTATAAAAATAGTACATACCTCTTGCAAATTACTATCTTTGTTAGGTCAGTATCCTCAATTCTTGAAGGAAATTTAGCCAAATTTCCACATGTCTCACAATTTCCTTTTATGCAATTTATTTGAGGTCCATTTTCATGATCACATAATATAGACTTTATGAACAAACTTGCCTATTTAGGAGGTGCATTTTGAAACCCACATCTTTCTTCTCTCATCTTTCAAAACACCTAATAGTAGAGATCAAATTCAATATGATAACGACAACAACAAGTTTCAAAAAACTTATTTATCTTCACATAATATGGCTTTAACCTTTGAAACATTGTTTTCCCAATCTTTATATGAGGATATGCATTACAAAAGTTCATATGCATCTCAAATTGTGTTATGTCTAGCCAATGTTTGATATGATTTTCATAAATACTAGGTCCAATCCTATATCTCATAACATCTCTAGTATTTGATGATGAACAAGTCTGATCATGCCAAAAACTTGAGACAAAGTTCCTAACAACATCTTCAATCCCGTCAGAATGGGGAGCTCTACACATAATTATCCAATTTCCTTCTAAACTCTCATCCAAAAACTTTCTCTTTTTCTCATATTTTATTAATGTGGCTCTACTATAACCAATTTCAGTTGAAAGTGTTGACATTTTTCTTTTTCTTGCTATATCTTGATGTACAATAGATGTCAACATCACCCTTCTTGTAGTGGCCTTATCCACAGTTTGAGATCCTTTCCCAATGGAATCTAAACCCTTTTTAACATTTTGAACAATATCATTTTGTAATCCCATGTGTTTCTTCTTATTTGATGCTGAATGGACACCCAACAATTGTAATGAATCTTTGAGCTCATCATGAAGAAGTAAACGTGATAACAATTGGGTTTTTTCAAGTATATCAAGATTTTTGAAATGATGATTGATCATTCCATTTACAGATTTAGTCATTGACCTCTTTCTCTTATTATAAGGCTGGTTGTCATAATATTTGAGTTTCTCTATATCCATTTCAAGTAATTGATCTAAATTTCTATGAGAACTTTGTTTCCCCACCTTCTCAGGTAGTTTTATATGCTCATCCATACTAGTAGGAGGAAGTGATCCCAACCCCTCTCCAACATGCATTGTTTGAACTTGTGCCTCCTCCCTATCTTCAAGGACCATGCATTCTTGAGCGAATTCATTTGATCCAATGTCTAGATTTGGCTTGAATTGAGCATGAAAACTTCCTACTTGTTGAGCCCTTCCTACACATGTGTCACAAAATATTATTTACACAAAAGTGAGAGATGATGTTAAATATATAAGTGAAGTTTATGTATGCAAGCAAACAAATTGATAAAACATGATGAGCTATAAGTGAGAGAAGTTTGTGCTAGTTTTATATGCTCATCCATACCAGTAGAAGGAATTCGTCTTGACCCCTCTCCAACAAGCATTGTTTGAACTTGGGTCTCCTCCCTAACTTCAAGGTCCATGTGTTCTTCAACGGATTCGTTTGATCCAATATCTAAATTTGGCTCGACTCGAGCTTGAGGAATCCCTAGAGCATAAAACATAAAAATAATTTTAGAACATTGAAGTGATGAAAATAAAAGATGAAAGACACAAAACACAAATATTGAAACAAAAATAATTGGCTTAAGGAATTGGAGTCAAGGATCATATAAACATTGCAACTTGCATGACCAAGATGAATTGAGGATATTTAAAAGTATTTATAGTCATTCAAGTGAAATGATGGTTATAAACCTTCAAAGTAAAAGTCCTAAACACACACTTGAGAGTGAGAGAGAGAAGAAACAAACATGTACCTTGTTTCTTTCTATGATAATTTTCCAAGTTTTGATCACACCTCTTTTGTTCTTCTTCTTTTGACAATTTTCGTTGAGATGCATTTTTTCTTTTTCTTTGTTGTCCCATTTTCTTCTTCAACTTAAAGATGACTCTAAACAAGTCCTCTACCAACTTAGTTAAACTATCCTCCAAATTTTGCCTTGATTGATAAAAATGAAAAGTTGTCGAGCTCCAATATTTGCCTCCTTGATAAATGTGCAAAAACTTCTCCAAAATCTGTGCTCCAAGTGAATCAAAATTATTCAAGTGTACATGGAATAACTAGATCCTAGTTTAAATGAATCAAGTAGTAAACAAACAAGTTATTTCATTGTGGAGTTTGTTGTTATTTAATTCATAGGTATGCACAACATATCTAGTAATTTTAGAATTTTGTTAAAGTGTCAAAAATGTATAAATATTAAAGGTATAATTTGAATTGAATTTTCTTAATTATATTTGAATTGAATTTCAAATTAGTTGTCAAAAATGTATAATAGAGGTATAATTTGAATTAAATTTTCTTAATTATATTTGAATTGAATTTCAAGTTACTTGTAAAAACGTATAATAGCTCGATATAATTTAAATTGAATTTTCTTAAAATTTTATTTGAATTGAATTTCAAGTTACTTGTCAAAAATATTATATCTTGTTCTCAACTCAATGGTTCATGTTGCTTAAATCATTTTTAAAAATATTTATTGTGATCAACATGAATGAACTTAATTATAAAATGACATTGATTTCCCTAAAATTCTACTAGAGATCAAATGTATATTGAATATAAGGAAATGTAAGTTGTAAGAGATCATAAAATAAGAAAACATATATGTATATTGAATATTTAAAGCAAATGCATACATATATTACATGTAAACATGTTTAAACCATAAGCAAACACATGTACATATATGTAAAGGGATTCAATACATATAAATATAACACATATTATAAGCAAAGAGGAAAATGTATGTATATATCATATAAGAAAATATATGTGTACATATCATAAAAGCAAAATGTAAATTAAAGATCATCAAATGTCGAATACTAAAGATCAAAAACTAAGCAAATGTATGTATATCATATAAGCAAGTGTAAGTTAGATATCATCAAATATCAAATACTATTAAAGATCATCATATAATCAAATACACATGTGGTAAAGATCATAAATCTAGAATGCATGGCCTAACATGAATGTCTACTCCTAGACAAATGGCCATCTGAATGAGAACAGTCCTGCTCTAATGGATGTGCTGAGCCCTACAAATAAAATTGTGTACAAGATGTGTTAAATACATATAATTTATATTAAATAAATTTTATGAAAGTTATTTTTAAATGAACTTGTATTTTTAAATATCAATCTAGATCTATGCATACATAAATATATTACATGTACATATACATGTGTGATTATATAAAAATATAAAACTCACATGTCCACTGATAGTAGATTCATCCACAAAGTTACATCGATCATGCACACGATTTGGACCAAGGCTAGGAGTGATATGAGGTATGTCCACCTATAACGATATATATACACATATATATCAACTTACATGAATATCTAGTTAAAAAAAAATTTAAAAAATAATGAAAAAAGAATTGAAACACGCACATGCACACATACATGCACATCATCTGATATCAGATGACCTAAGTCCTCTGAAACAGTCACCTCCACAATATCCACCAAATGATCAAGCGACGAATCAACATCTGCATCCATCCGATCTATCCCATGTCGTGCCATAAATGATGAATGTAGCTCAAACTATGAAGGTGAGATGGCATCGATGATGATGAACCAAAACCAATCAACATATCAGTAAAACCCATAGTCTGTGCAGCTATTGTATGAGCTGTAGGTGGATCATAATGCACAATAGTGCTCAGTTGAGAGTGATGGGATCCTGGAACTGAATAACCTATATGTCTCAAATGATCTCTAACATGCTCTATACCGATCCCATTGTCTGATGCAATGTGGGCATATGCCTCCAACAGGTCCTCAACCAAACAATGCAGAGTCATGTGTGACATATCTCCTGTAAGTGCATCAAGCTATGTAGGAGTAGGGATGGTGGCCACTATTAAAGGATCCATGGTGGTCCACTGTGCTAAAAATGGTGTGGATCAGGAATGTCTAGATATCAAATACTGACCTACACAATCATTAGATATCCTAGTGGTGGCAGCCGTAATGTCACCTACAGTGTCAATTGTTGCCTTTTGGGAAGCAACAACAACCTCATCTGCTATGGGGGCTAGAGCTGGGGTGAGAGCACGAGACCTATCACCAACCAATACCCTAAACACTAGGGGTGGTCTATCTGCTCGATGATAGGTGGGCCTATCAGTAATCCTACCATGCCCCTGACCAACATATGGTGGAATGTCCAGGTAGTTAACTTTGAGGCCCAAATGGACCTCAGCATACAACTGTTGAACAAAATACAATGGAATCTAGTCATTGTTTAGGCATAGACCATGTGCTATGAGAAATCATTGGTAGATCAATGAGGCCATAGCATGATCGACACATCTAGTGACCTGGTATCCCCTAACCTTATGCACATTTTGATAAAATGGAAAACAAGTGGCTTTTATCATTTCTTTGGTGACATTATCTTGTATTTGTTTAAGGGGAACGTCACCATGTACTTCTTCCCGCATGCGGGAAATAATAATAGTCACTCTGTCTGGGGAATATGCACTAGTCCTCTCAAGTTCATCTTTTAGTTTTTCTAGACTATGCAATATTAACATGCATGGTTCACTATATATCCCCGGGTTTGCACCTTGTGCTAATGAATCCCTCAATTTTTGTATCTCATTACTAGTATTTGCAAACAAAGAATCTTGCACAGGTGGAACATGATCTGCATTTTCCATGTTATATATATATATATATAGTACACCTAAAAAAGCAATGAGACTTTGGTAAATAATATATCTAGATAAAGAGAATACAAAATATCTAAAATAGAACTTGTAATAATCCATCTACTCATCAATAATATTTTCATACTATTAAAAATTTAAAAAGAATTGGAAGACAACTATAACCTATAACATAGCATCCTTAAATGGTTCAAATTTTAAATGAAATGATGAAAGAAAGAACAAGAATACAAAGATTAAAGTATAAAATCATTTGAAAGTAATTGGGGATAAAAACTTTAATCTAATAGTTGTTAACATAAATGAACTCCAATTATATATCCAACAACATCAAAAAATTATAGATTGGAAAGAAAAATAAATATCTCATATTAAGAATCAAATCTAATAAAGTTTGACTTAATTGCATACTTGTTATAAATATCTCACATGAACCAATGAAACTCAACGTGTCTCCAAATTACATAAGAAGAGAGAACCTAAATGTGAAGAAGAAAAGGAAATTCAAAATCCATCTTTTTGTAATGAGTTTGTTAAAATTTAAAAACATTCAAGAACCCCAAAATGGTTTGAAATTGATGAGCATAATAGAAATTCTTGAAGGCAAGAGGTCATCACAAACCATTCGGTTGTGGGCTTCAAAAATTTTCAATGAATGGTTTTCCAATAAGATGTATTAACCAAAATATTCCAAATTTTTATACAATTACTAAAGATGTACAAAATGAGACCTTTACTAAATAAATTTCAAAGATTCATGTAAACAAAAAGTTTGATCGAAATAATATTGTTGTTAAAGTTTTTTTTAATGCATTAAATTCTATTGTAAATAATAGTAAGGAAAAATATAAAAGAGTTGCTCATAGACTAATAACATCATTAGTAACAAATTAAATAATTAAAAAGGCTCAATTATTAAGGTAAACTTGTCTTGAATTAAGCCTAAATCATAAAACATTATCAAAAGTACTATCAATAAGATCATGATTAGAAAGTCTTATTGAAAATCATACTTGGGCTTTTAGCAGTAGGCTTCCATGAGTCGATAAGAAGCTAATTAATAGCACATAGGATGAAATTCAACAATTTTGACACTCTAACTCTAGATTTACATATGAGGTTGGAAACAACATTTTTTATACTCTACCTAGGCCATGATTTTTTATAGTACGAAGAGTTTATGATAGAAATACATCCATTATTGTTGAGTTAAAAGTAGGTTAAATATTATTTTTCTTAAAAAATCACTTTTATATAAATGTAGGTGTTTTGGAGAACGAAGCTATAGTATGAATAAGTGATTGACATCGATGGCTATAAATTTCAAGGTGGGGACATTCAATATAATTCATAAGGTGTTATAATATTAAATGCTTTCATTGTTTAGTTAGTTTTAATCAATGTTGTATGATTTATTAAACATTTTTTTAATATTTAAATGTAGGTGTTTTGGGGAGTAGCAGTGATAGATCTAGCTCATTTAGAAAGGATATAGGTAGAGAGGAGGAGTGACCTTGACAAGGATTGAGACATGGATCACCTCAGGGTGGTAGATATGAGTGGAACATATCCATAGAGAAGGATAGGCGAAGAGGATAGATATAGAAAAATGTGATCAACATAGATTAAATAACAAATAAAGCATAAATCAAATACTTTAATAGTATAAAATATAAAATGTAACCAAGCATTTGTGGGTTTGCATCCCACCAAGCATGTCAATTTGTAAGCATTGAATTTAAATAAATGAGACATTGAGGAAAATAAATGTAGACTTCAAATTGAATTAAAAAATCACCTCTAATAGAGTGAAAAGATGAATTACACAAAAAATGAACTAAAATTATAATGAAATACATATTGACAAATGGATATATCTTGCAAATGATAAAACATTTATTGCCCAACTAGATAAAATATACTTGCTCAAAATTGAGATGATAAAATGATGGATTTGATCTCAATTTATAGATTTTTTATATGATGGATAAATTGCTAGGATTTGATCATGTATCATGAGTTTAAAACCCAATTAAAATGTGGCTACTATTATTACCTAATTAACTAATTTATTTATTTAATGAAATTTCTTAATTATTTTGATCAATGAATTGATTGAATTATTTTCAATTTTTATCTAATTTGATTAAATATGTTAAATAATTTGATTGATATATAAACTAATTTATCATAATTTTCATTGAATTATCTAGGAATAATATATTTACTTGGATTTATTTTAATTTATTTCAATATTTGTGAGAGAATGATTCATTTAAATATTTGGTTAATTTATTCTACTTGAGTAACAATGGAGGCTGATTTGATCAATAGGAAAGCATTCATCCCATCCCAAAAAGGGAGTACATTTAGAGTTTGAGACTTTTTTTCAAAATGCTGAAGAAAATTTTCAAGATTGATTGTTGGCATGTGGAGTTAGTAATTTGGGTGACCGTAGGTGACCAAATTCTATATGAAACTCTCTAGTTAATGTCTCTCTCTTAGGTAGTGTCTTTATTTTTGTTTAATGCTATGGATCTTCTTCAAAATTATGGTTTAGTTGCTTAGTTTGTAGTGGATTATGTTTTATAAGTTCTTTTTGGACCATTCCCTAAACAATGCCATTCAGGATGATAACTTACATAATGAAAAATATTTTGTTGGGTATTTGTTTAGACACAAAGTTTTAAAGGAAAATTCTAGTTTCCTTTGTGTTTGAATTTCTTTGAAATGAACCTTGCAAGAATGGGATGAATCTTTAGTGGATAATACAATCAATGGACATAAAATAGAATTGAGCGCTCTATTGTATGGAGAAACAATGGAGGCACATAAGGAAATGTTGTTTCTCCTCACTCATGTCCCTCACCCTCTGCTAGTTTTTGCTATATATATGTAATATATGGGCACTCAAAAAATATGTAATATATGTCTTCTTTTTAGGTTTTTTTTCATTTATGGTAGGTTTTCTTAATCAATTTTGTCTATATATGATTGCTACAATCCTATTTGATGGGTCTCTTGGTTTTGTCCCTACACCTTCATGATTTGTGGGTTGACATGCCCTTCTCTATTTTGTACTTTACTGTGGAAATTTTTACAATAAATATTTTAATTAGTTTAGGCCTTGATCATTTTAGGTCTAAATGGAAAAATTAATTTGATTTTGATAAAGTGTAGGAATTAAGGTATCATGAATTTTGTTAATAAGTGGATGTTAGGTGTTTAGGTGGGGACCATGGTATGGATATGAGTGTATGTGAGATTTAGTGTCTACAAAATCCAAAGGTAAATCAAAATATTATAAACATCAAACATTTTTTGGAAGGATAATATAAAACCAAATCTAAACACAATATAAACATTGTAATCACAACCATACGTACTATATATATGAGATTGCATACAACCATGTAAAATTTATTCATATGTTGTTTATTAAGAAAAAATGTCATAAATTATATTTCTAGAAATAAAAAGGACTACAAATATGGAGGGAAAAAATTAAATAATCTCAACATAGCAAGGATTTTACAAAGTGATAGATAATTTTCTCAAAAGAAAAAGGATGTGTTGTACACAAGACAACAAACCACTTTTTCATGTTTTTTGATGTCTAAATTGAGATGCACGATTATTTTAAAATGTTCACATGCATCTTAAAGTGGAAAAAAATGTAATGATAAAATTTGCATATCCATATTATTCCTATTGTATTTTTTGCCTCATTTTGAATATATATATATATATATATATATATGGTGCAATATTGTGCAAAGTGGTAATAATTCCCCTAGAGTTTATGACCTATGATATAGACATAAATCAAACACTTGAACTCCATTTTTTCCTTACACACATCTTATCAAAGCATTTTTTTGACACATATCCACATATCCACACATCCACTTTTCCTAATGAATCTTATGTGTATGTCTAATGGTGGCATGTGGAAGGATAAATATGGCTATTGAAAACTTTACCATTATCTTGACAACTAATTATGGCTATATGATTATCTTATTGTAATGAACCTAAGTTCATTCGATAGATATTAATGAAGTTGAATTAGGAAGCATGGATTGTATTTTATTATACACATTTTACGTTTAAAAATATGGGTCTAATTTTTGCATATTGAAAGTTAAATTTCTTCAATAGTATATCCAAGGTATAGGGATATATTAGTGGTAAGAGTAGTGTAGGATAAAAAGGAGAATGTATAAAGAGGGGAAGGTCTAGAAAGGTAATGACATGGTAATGGAAGGAGAAGTTACACTATAAGGTTAGATGGAGAAAGCATAATGATTTTATAGGTATCATCATGCTAATAGAAATTACTCCATACGAATCACATGTTGATGATACTACTATGAGGGTATTCACATGAATATTTTATTGTAAATGATATTATTATCAAATAATATAATTGGTTCATGTTTTTGGTTGTGGGATTTTTCTTCAAAGAGGATTTTCCCATGTACATAATTATGTTATAAATTTATAATTTATACATTTTTCTTGTAACTAAAATTAAATCTATTTTGCATATTTATCTCTTGATAGGTTAATATGGACATTTTTAATGTTAAAAATGATACAATTTGTTGTTCTATTTGAACTTCATAATTTTATATTGTTTGTTTCCATATGCTATTAAGTTCTTATATATGTTTCACTTGGTCTCTCCATTTAGGAGTAGGGTATCCATAGCTTTGATTGTTCAAATGGGAAGGCATATTTCATTTACACATAGAAGATAAAAATGTATGCAAAATGGAGAAGCAAATCCAATTTGAATTCAACAAATTTGAAAACATTTTAAAAAATTCCAAACAAATCCAATATGAAAACATTTTAAAAACTTCCAAACAAATCCAATTTGTATTCAACCAATTTGAAAAAAATTGCATCTAGGGTTTCGAAATTTAACATATCAATGCATTTTAAACTCTAAAAAGTTTGAATTTCAAATACCTGGTGCTCGTTATGGAAGTATAGGCTAATGAAGTTTGGAGAGACCGAGTTGAAGTTGTGTTCGCCAGAAAGAAGAAATGAGTTTGCTTGCCATCACAGTCTCGGTTCGCCGCATGTAGGGAAAGCACTGGCAATTTTAGAAAGTGACAGTTGAAATGAGAGCTTTTGGTTTTTTTGTCATATGCAAAGGGGTTCGGTCAAACCCAAGTTTGACTGAACCCATTAAAATAAGGATTTTTCCCATTAGGGTTTGGGGTTCGGGTGAACAAGGGGTTCAACCGAACCCTTAGTGAGGTTCAGTTGAACCCCTTGATTTTGAGGAAAAGGAAAAAACTGAAATTTCCTTCCTCATATAAATTGTAAACCACTATTATAAAGGCACACTTTTATAAAATAAAAAGGAAAGATAAAAACTTATGAATATATCATTTTCCTCTGATCGTTTATTGACTATCTCTATGATTCTAGTAGCAAGAGATGCTTAAAGGATGGAACGTGGAAAAGGGAATTGGTGAAGTGAAGGTAAGGTCGTTCAAGGGTAATTTGTCATTTTGGTTGAACTAGCATTGAGTTGCATTTATCTGTTTCAAGATTTTGTGCCATTTTGAAATGATGGAAAAAGACTATAAGCTATTTTTTATTATCTTTTAAGGTTGTTGGTTGTAGGTCGAAACAACCAAAGACTCTTATATGTTTTTATCTAGTAGTAGTTATAAGTTTAATCAGTCTATAGTATCTATAAATATGTAGGCCAAGACTCAATTTATATAGATGATAATAATACATTGATATAGACTTTTGTTCGTAATTCAAAATACAGTGATGTTATCTAGATGTATGTTAATTAGTGTGGAGTAACTTGTGTTTGTAAGCTTCATCACCTAATAATCGAAGAAGGTAGGGCCCACTTCCTCGGTTACTTGGTGATCATGTAGTGCCTTTTGTGATATTGTTCTCTTATGATACTATGTGGATAATATTTACATTTGATGCATACTCGAGATTACATTGGTGATTTTTTTTCCTATTTGACTTATGTGTTTTGCTTGGATGCACATGATACTGTTAGATGATGTTGATAATATAATGATGCATGGTGCCCGTCTTTACCTAATTATGCTATATTGTGTGGTTATGTAAAATGTTTAATACTTGTTTCATGATATGTATGATGATGTGTTGATGTTTGAGGTCCAGGTGAGGGGGACAGTGTTGCATCACTCATTTGTGAGTGCCCTGCTACACCACAATTCTCTCACAATGTACTTGGCATTAGATATACATGTTGTTTCAACACTTGGTTTTATGCAGAGCTGCAGGTACCAGGCATCGACTTCACTTGTACTATCGGGTCTGAGCGTTCCCAACATACCCAATGGATAAGACATGGTTTAAGGATTTGACAAGGAAGTGTCCCTGTCCGTGTATGTCATCCATCAGTATTCCATCCTGTTATGGTATTGTATTGTTTCATGTTGATCCTTTCAAGTCGTAAATCTTGATGTGTTTATCATGTTATTTGGATGCGTATCATTTTTGATAATGGGTTAATTAATGTGGTTCTTGTATCGGGCATAGTTGTTGTTTGTGTTCATTTAGGCTTTGTTTTGGAGCCTCGTAACTCTTTTTTATATAATATGGATTTAATTATAGTAATAAATTAAATTAATAATTTATTAAGGGAATCTTAATAATTAAAATATTAAATTAAGTTATAGATTATGATTTTACTAAAACACAAATTTGCATTTATAAATGATGGTTATTTCAATTTAAAATAAAGTGGATTGATAATCCACAAAGTTTAAAGTTTAAATTTGAAATATTTGATAAATTTTAAATTATTTGATAGAGGGATGTAATTAAATATTACCCCCTAAAGTAAATTTTTTAAAAAATAAAAATAAAAATAGTAAATAACAATTATGTGTATATATATTAAAAGTTTTACCCACCCGGTAACTAGATTAATAGCATTATATTTTTTCACAATGACCTCATCCATTGCTGCCCCTACGTTCGCTGCTTCTACTCTCATGAATGATGTAGAATCTGAGGTTTTCGGTGGCCGCCTTCCTCTGGCTTCCTTGCAGGATAATTTTGGATTGAATTTGGCAAACAAACATTCTATTCCTAATGTTGTGGTGCAGGGTGTGAGCACCTGTCCGAGCAATATTGCGGGATCTTGGGCAACCAAACACCCTTGCAAATCGTCCTCAAACCCTTCCTCCATCCAGTCTCCATTAAATTTTAAAAAGGCCCTTCGTGGTGATGCCCTAGGATTGGATCACTCGCGTGTAGGGCACTCAGGGGTGACTGGAGCGGACTTTCCTTCTAGTGGCTGCATTTCTAAGAAATCCCCTTTCTATGTCTATCACTCATCTTCTGCCCCATAAATTCATCTGGACAACTTTGTCTGTGATAGAGAGGAATACTTACAAACTCATGCCCTTATATGTAGATTCACGAAGGTATGGCCAAAGTTATGTGATCTACACTCCTAGATTAGTTCAAATTTGAAAGAATATCTTGTAGATGAAATCAGCATTTACCCCACTGCAAGAGGATTCTTCATTCTGTAATTTGAATCGGTGGAAGATAAAGAGATGATACTTAACACCGAGCCATGGATTTTCCAAGGTGATTTCTTATGCACAAAACCCTAGTTCCCTTCATTTGATCCACGCACAGAGACATTTTCCTCTGCTTTTCTGTGGGTATGTCTACCTTATCTACCATTCCAGTTTTGGGAAATTGATTGTTTGAAGGTGATTGGCAATAGCTTGGGAAAATACCATAGCATTTCAAATGAAACAATTAATTATGAGAACTCGACCTATGGTCATCATTATGTCGAAATGGATGTTACAAAGGGTCTCTCGGTTGAGATTGTCCTCAAAGTAGGTAATAGGTGCTGGTGTCAACCAATTGATTACGAAAAAATTGCATTTAGATGTAGAAGATGTTTCGCAACAAATCATGTAACCGCACAATGTGGAAGGCATGTTGAGAAGGCCAACGATGGCCTGATCCGCAAACCCTCTTGGTGGGATGGGGTTGATTCTTGCCACTATGTTGTTTCTCCTTCCGAATAGAAAGACACTACAACTTCTCCAACACTTCAAAGATCTGACCCTTTCTTGTGCCCCTCCTCCCCGGTTAGGGTGCAAGACCATCCTCAAGAATTAGCGACTAATAAGATGTCAAATCATGCTTCCACTGAGGTCTCTTCCCTAGAGGAAACTGCCTCCCATTACAAGAATATCAAGATCTCATCAGCTTTATCGGTTACTCCAATTGCCTGCATTAAGAGTGAAACTTTGTGTGCAGAAAACAAAGATGGTTTGCATCTTCTTGGAACAGGACAAGAATGGATAGAGGTAAAAAAGAAGAAAACTTCATCATTAAAACTAAAACACTTGTTGACCTCAAGATCCTCTAAGAAAGGAGATAATCTGGATATGAGTTATGCAATTTGACGGCACACCTATTACGGGGTTGTGATATTTGTGTTCCTTTTTCTTTTGTCTACACAACCTGTGTTGTCTCTATTGCACCCATTGTGGCAAGGGCATGCTTTTAAAAAAAATTGGTTTCCTTTTATGGGAGCTGCCCCTTGGCAGTACTCACCTATAACAAAAAAAATAAAAATTTACCCACCCATATTTGATTTGATTACACATGATATAATTAGAATAATGAAGTTATCATTGTAATTCTTTCCCGTTATTGCAGTCAAGAATAGTAGGGGTAGATTTCATATTGTGCTAAATTCCTCCAAGTGTTAAGGAGGGTAAATATAAAGTGTCGGGTGTAAAATGGTAAAATGGTGATCTTGCCACCTGTATTCCTTGCTTTAGCGAGAAACCTTAGAATTTTGCCAGAATTTATTTGGGTGATTTAGGGGAAAGGGATACAGAAGAATTTTGGGAGAAGAATTTTGGGGGAAAAGAAAAGAAAATTTGGCCAGAGGATAAAAGTGGAAAAGAGAGAAAGTTGCAGAGAGAATTACAGCATAACTCCATCTCCAACTGCAAATTCTTCAGGTTGGTCCCTCTAATTTTTATGGCAAGTTATTCCTTCTATCTTAGTTTAAATAATCTCTCCAAGTCCATTGTCAACTTGTCTCAGTTGCAGCACTTGAAAACAAAATATTGTCAATGTACTGTCGTAATAGAAAGCTTACCTTTGTTTCTGTGAAGTTTAAATTACAAACTAAAACTTACGAAAATAAAAAGGGATCATTCATAATGATAAAAGAAAAAAAACGTACCAGCTATTTCCTGCGTATTGAATTAATTTTACCTCGACTTGGGGGGAGGGGGTTTATTTTCCTGCAAGTTAAATTATCGTGTGTCTGCGTGAATTCCCGATTTGTTTTTCTTCCTTTGCTTGTTTCAAGTGGCCTTCTTGAGAATGAAATGGAAAAGTTGGTTACATCAATAGGAGAGTAAGGAAACATCAGATGGGTGAGGGTGATTTCTATTTTATACTTCATGCGCAACAAATTAAATAACCAGCCTGACACCTTTGGCATCCTATCACCGCTGCAAGATTTAGTCTAGATTTCAGATAGAAAATTAAACAGCCTCTCTGATATCATTATCAGCTTGTCCCAACTGCAGTACTTAAAGGGAGGGGCGTTGAAATACATTTCTTTGAGGGATTTTGTTAAATCGTTTATGGCATCCTATCACAACAGCAACACTTGAACATAGAATATTGTAGAGGTTTAGATAATCTCTTTGATCCCATTGTCAACCTCGTAGCTGCCGCACTTGAACGTAATAGGAAGTTTAAAGGTTTAAATAATCCCTCCCATTTTCGCGTAGGCAGAGAGGGTGCTGGTAAAGGTTGCGGCAATTGGCTTTACATCTGCCAATTGCATTTTCTTTAAAGTGTTTAAGGCCGCCCAAGAAATCCATTTTTTAACAAATCCTGCGATCACTGCATTCTGTGTGACCATATTTCTCTACGATATTCTGTCGAGCAGTCACGTGCCTTGTCTATGTTTCGCATATTGCGGGAGGTAAGGATTTTTATGAATCCTTGCTTAGGTTTGTAGCTTGTTAGTCTATCCACCCTGCCACTCAATATTCATGCCACTGGGTTACTTCAATTCATAATTTCATTACTTCTGCTGGCATTAATGAGTTTGAATTTTATATTATGCACTTAATTTTGGAATGAGTTGAAGCACGCTAATGGCTGAATAAATATATTATTATTTTTATTTAGCGGACATTTATGTATAAAATTTGGTCAAATTCTGTAATTCTGTTGGTACGTGTGCATTTAGATGCAGATTGTTATAAATTGTATGATTTAACATAGAATTCCAAAGATGGTAAAACTATAACCCTGATTTAACTTCTTTCAGCGCATTCTTCTTAATCAATATGAATGAAATTGTACGTAATTAGATATAATTATATTCTTGTATAATTATATTTATGTATTTGTGTTTATGTATTTCTGAGAGGCATATAATTGCTTTGCATGGGATCATTTTTCTATATTCAGTATGTTTTTGATAGAATAGAAATATATATATATATATATATATATGTGTGTGTGTGTGTGTGTGTTTATTTAAGATGCTTATTTATAAATAGGCATTAGATTTAGTGTTTCCTTTTAATTGTTAAGAGATTACTTATTATATTATTTGCTTAGTAATTAATTATAAATATTGTAATATTCTAGAGAATGGGGACTTCGTCCTTAATTATTGGATTTATAGTAAATTAAGTAAAGATGTAATCCTATTTTAGGTGATTAATTGATTAAGCTGGATCCATAAACTAGAATGTTTAATAGGGAAAAAGTTATCTATGATGGATTCATAAAATAAATACAATAGAAATATACGAAAGTTATTTGTTTAAAATTTTAATTATTTTGAATTAATGTTGTTATTTTGATATATTTCACCATTCCTAACACATTTAGGATAGATCTGTATTCACGTGCATTTAATTTTTTTTTTAATTTCAAATTATTTAAGTTAAATTTAATTACAAATTTTTCTAATAGATTGTGGTTGTGACTAAATTGTCCATTTTCGAATTAAATAGAATTAGCTAAAGTGGAATGAAAATAGTAGATTTTCTTATAATCAAAGTTATTCACTTTAAAAGTAATTCAATGTATACAATACCTTTTTCATTAAATTTATTTATTTCAACATAATGGAATTATAGGTTATATTTTATGTTTAATTAATTTGAGTAATGTTTACTATAGAGGTACATTTAATATTTGAATTATTTTCAAATACATTTTAAAGTAGAAATTATTCCTAATACATTCAAATTTGACCTATTTTCAAAATGCAATCAAAATTAAATATACCTACAAGTTATTTAAGTTAAATTCATCTACATATCCATTTACTAATAGATTAATAACTTGTGCATATGTTATATTTTGATTAAATTTAGTTGAAGTAAATAAACATGTTACTTTTGAATTAAATTTATTATAGGTTATATTTTAAATCTTAATCAATTTGAAGTAAACAAACGTACAAACTAGGAATTTTAAAATCAAGAGTAATCTAAAAGTTTAGACACTATAGGGCTTCATAGTGCTTATCTATTTTAAAGATATTATGGAAATCCATATAATTATAGCTGATTATTTAATTATTATTTACATTATCTTTAATATGATTGGATTATGTTTAAATTTAAGTGAATGTATATTTAAAGTTGACCTTGAATATGTTTAGATAGTTATTTGTTTATTCTGAATACTCTTTGGAATTGATTCCTTATGCATACTAGTGGTTACATGTTGATCATATTTTCCTCTTGTTTCATTTTGGTTGTTGAGGTAATCTTTATGTGTAGATAGGCTTTGGATAAGTTGGGAACTCATAAATGTAAGATACTTCCTTTGATAAGTTATGGGTGTAAGGTAGTTAGACTTCCAGAGGCATTGGGAAACATGGTTGTGTTGAATTTTTCCATGATTAGGTCTTTGTGTTGACCTTTGTATCTCTATGTTGAGCTCATGGGTGTACCTTTTTCCATGGTTTCTTTTCCTTTTTATGGGTATGACTTTGAGTGAGATGGTTCATTCCTCGCTCGTGCTTTTGTATTGTGACTTTTTATGTTGGTACACCCCTTGTGGTTGTGAGTATTATTTCAAAACTGTTTGGGAGGGTGGCTCTTCATGAGGGCTAGCACACAAAGGGGTTGTTAGGGTAACCCATGGAAGAGTTTCCTAATCAAGTGATAATATAATTAATGAACTAGTTGGTTTGGGTAGCTAAACATTCAACAAGACTAACTATGTACCTCACCCATACCATTAGTGCTTTCACAGGCTAAGGATGGGATGAGAAGACCTGGTTGGTAAGACCATTTCCTTGTCTTCGCGAAAGGTGGGTGGTCTAGGATGAGTCACCCTATGGAGTGGTGCCTTGAGATAGGTAGACATGATAAGCATAAATTGAGGCAGTGCCTTGTGATAGGTTTCCTAGATAATCAATGTAAGGCCATGCGATGACACTCTCCCATAGTACCCATTTACTTTCCTTTGCTTGGTAGCCTCTGGAAGTGTTGATGTACCTGTGATGTTGTTTTATGTCAATGTTGATGTTAGCCTTGTTTTCTTGATCTTGTTTGGATGTGGATGATTTCTTGTCATCTCCTAGCATGGGGGGTGGACCTTCGGGTCCACATGGTCAGGTGGAATGTGCTCTGCACCCATTGGGTTCCCAAGATGTGTTCGCAATGCAAATGCGGATGCAGAGTTCCAAAGCTTCACTTGGATGAAGATTGTTCTTCATTTTGTACCTTAAACTTCATTTATGTAATTATCCTTATACTCAATGTATTTTTTCTGATGATATAAGGGAAGCTTTTTGTAATGTACCATTATATTCATGATGTGATGCATTCGTGGAAATACACTCCACAATTGTAATATTGATTTATAAATTGAAATAAAATTATGGATGTATATCTTTTCATCTCTAGTACTCATGGACAAATATATGTTATCTTTATGTAATCCTATTTATATTTTTTCTATCATTTGATAAAATTTTATGCATCGTAATGATCTTTATGGGCACCCTAGAGGACGTGAATGACTTTGTAAATGCATAATTGGTGTTCCTGTAATGCATGTACATATTCATCATATGTTATGTTTCGCTTTTAATAAAAAAAAGATTGTAGTATTTGTTGTCCTTTGGGGTTCACACAGTAGGGCGTTATAGATTACCAAAGTAAGAGTGAATTGTGTGGTAACATTTTTTTAGCTTTACATTCATTTTTTTGTGATTGAATTAGTTTACAATTATCATTGTTCACTGTTAAATGCATATGAGTTTAATTCAGCGTGTTGTATTTTGTAAACATGGATCGATGTGATTATCAATGTGTGAATAAAGTTTAATGTGTTCCATTTCAATTCTTCCTTTTGATTATATTTTTCTCTTAGTGTGGAATAGTAATATTGTTTATTGTTTATTGTTAATTGGTTTATCTTGCAGACTATTTTGATATAGGTTCCTATCATAGTATTGATAGGAGGTTTGAGAGCCAAATTTTAGAATAAACATAGACGAAGTAGCATTGCATACATCCCCACCTAATTCATTATTTTCAGCCCTTAGGTAAATTATCACAACACCTTTCACAAGCTTACATTCTCGGATTGACATTGAGGAGTAAACTAGGGAAATTTTGAAGATTGATAAAATTCTATTTTCCAAACTAAGATAGAATTACAAGGATAGTTTTACCCATAATATCAACCATAGTTTAATCCAATCACTATCATGTGTGGGTTATCTAATTCAGAACTTCTAAAGGTGATGAGTTGTGGTTCAGCCAAGGATATATGGGAAAATTTGAGCAACATTTATGATCTATTTAGGATCTAGGACTAAATGCTACAGAATGCTTAACGTAAAAGATCGATTATTACAACGTTTAACTTAAGTGATTACAAATTTAAATGCTCAAATGAAATAAATGAACATAAAATAATTAAATAAATGCCAAGATAAACTGAGAAAGAAAAGAGAGAAGAATAGAGAGACGAAACCAAAGTTGATAACGGAGTTCGTCCCTAAGGACTACATCTCCGGGTCCCTCTCCAATGGAGGACCGACCCGATTAGCTCCAAATTCAATTACAATGGCTTCAAGACTGTCTCCTTCAAGCATTCAGCAGCATGACAGTACTCTGATATGCAGAAACGTCTTCAAGAACTCTCGAGCATTCTCTCGCTATCTCCACCTGGACTTCGGAAAAAACCCATCTCTACCCCTCTTTTTATACAAAAAACTTTCCTAATTAGGCTTAACCACCAAGATAAATGCATATCTTCTCCTAACAGCTCGTATCATGAATAATTTATCTTCTATGATCTTCTTGTTTCAGGTGGTTAGGAGTAGTTTTGGTTGTTTTGGCTTAATTAGCCATTTGTTAGGCATTCGGCTAACCAATTGATAACAAAATGCATCGGGATCATACATATTCTTAGAAGGAATTCGTGGCGAAGTGGTCGATATACCTTTTGCTTGGCGCGAGATCCCGGGTTCCACTCCCCACGGGTCCGTTTTTAAAACAAAACTCAAACTGTATCACAACAAAACAAATATCGATCCATACAATATTAGCCGACTTTGTTTGCCCCAACGGTTGAGGCCGAGGTTATTTCGCCGGAGATCGCGGGGTCAAAACTTCCCTACCATTTTGTTGCAATGAACAAACAAACCAACAACCGTGACTGCTGAAGACAGGACACGTGTCCTCATTTCATTCGCTGACAAAGCCAACGCTTACGCTGACTGGATGCCGATGTGGACGCTGATGGAGCAGTGACTGGGACGCTGATTGTACTTGCTGACTTAGACGATGACGTGGACTGCCTGATGACGTGTCAAAACACTAGGGTATGTGCAGGATCATGGTATGCCAAAAAGTGGCAATATTTGTAGGGTATGTGGCGACTTTTTTCACCCAAAATTAATGAAACGAAAAGGGTTTTAGAGGAGATTCTAGCTTTCCAAAAATATAAATTATGATTTAATTTGAATTTAATAAATAATTATTATTCATTTTCTATTAGAATTATGACTAAAGTCGACGATAGGTCGATTGAAAAACATCTATAACTTTCAAACGGTATCATATTTTTGAATCCAAAACATGTGTCACATTCTATGCTTTACATACTATAGGATTAAAAGAAAAATTAAATTTCATGAATTTTTGACCAAGTTAAGGTGGTCGATAGACGAGTTTTATATTTTCTAAAAGTTGTAATAAAAATTCATAATTAATTATTTACTTGGAAAAAAATTACAAAAAAATATGCATCACATCCGGACATGAGTCCTCTACTTATATATGAAATCTTACAAAAAATATTATCATTTTATTATGGTTAGGGTGGTCGGCGACACCTACTTCTTATTTTTCATTGAAATTTAAGTACTATGCATTGAAATTTCAAATTTTCACCAAATAGATTTTATTTATTTTTAAATAAACCTAGTATTTTAGAAACTACATTCAATTTTCTATAAATTCTATTCTTACATATTTTGAAATAATATAGATAACTTATTCAATATTTACGTCAAGTTGCCTAACACTGATTTTTCTGAATTTTTTGCCACTTAAGGGCCTGTTTGGCATACCATGATCCTGCACATGCCCACTATTCGCCAGAATCTGCCATGTCGGAGTACGGAGGCCACGTTGATCGTACGGATGGGACACGTGTCAACACATGATTGGTCCGTATAGCTGAGTCACTTGCCACGTGTCGCATCGAAATTCATCCACTTGGCTTCCGTACTGTTTGGACTGACACATCAGCATGATGACGTCATCGTATGTACCCTCTAAGTTGATTGAAGTTTGACTGCTTGTAACTCGAGCATACGATGTCGGATTTCGATGAAATGAATGTCGTCGGAATCATCTCGATGAGCTCTTCGTGATGACGCCAATTCCGTTGATTTCTGAGATGATTATTTTTTTGCCTTCTGGATGCCCCTGAAGCCAGTTTGACTGGAAGTTTGACTGGCCGTAACTTGCACAAACGGAGTCCTTTTTGACCCGTTCAAGTTGCGTTGGAATCAGGACGTCGTTCTCTTTCTGATGGAGCTGAAATCTGGAGCATTGGGAACACTTTAATTTTCACTACAAAATTGTCCCCTGGATCAATTTACAAAGGAAATAATAAAGTGAAACAAGCCAACATGCAAATATTCAAGAGCATATTTGAGACCCTGAGGATGATAGAGTATGAAGATATTGCTATTTATATGCTCTAGGTGGATGAATTAGTTACTAGCATCAGCGGTCTTGGTGGATAAGTGAAAGAAGATGAGAATGTGAACAAGGTTCTAATATCTCTCCCTAAATCTTATAGTCATAAGGTATCTACTATTGAGGAGTCTAATGACTTGGATAAGTATTTAGTAGATGAAATTTTTGGTGCTCTCATATTCTTTGAAATGAGAGAGTTTGACAAAGACGCTCCAAAGAAGGAAGCAACATTTAAAGTTTGTAAAAAAATAGAAGATGAAATAGAAAATTATAATGATGACTTTGATGAGGTAGAAGCAAAATTTGTGAGAATATTGAAGAAAGGCACTAGAAAATACAAAGGAAAGTTACCTTTCATGTGCTTCAATTATGGGAGAATTGGTCATTTTACTTCTAAATGTCCTTTTAAAGAATTAGAAGATAGCAAAAAAAGAGAGAATTTTTTCTTCAGAAGATGAGGATAATGATTCAAATGATGAAACCCTATTCATGCTTGTGAAATACAAAAAGGGCGACATTGAAAAACTAAGAAGTTCACTACTTTGTAGGCTAAAAAATAATAAAAGATTAATGGCTATGTGGACTACCTTTCATGCAAAGGAATAAGAAACTACTTGGGTGATTTACAGTGTTTGCTCTAACCATATGGCTAGTGACAAGGGAAGGTTCATCAATATTAAAAAGTGTAATGGTAGAGATGTGAATTTTGGTGGTGCTAAGTGTGCAAAAAAATCATTCAAAAGATCAAATCATCGGAGACAAGAGGAAAGTAGTACTAACAAGAAGTAGATCTACTCTTGCTGGTGAGATAAATATATGCTTACTTTTTGAGATTGAACCAATGACCATAAGTGAAGCATGTAAAGATGAGCATTGGATGGAAGCTATGAAAGAAGAACTTGTGCAAATTGAGATGAATCAAACTTGGGAATTGGTCCCTAGACTAACAGATAAAAACATAATTGGATTAAAATGGGTATTTAGAAAAAACTTGAATGAGAATGGAGAAGTGGTCAGAAATAAAGCAAGGCTTGTGTGTAAAGGTTACTCATAAGTAGAAGGTATAGATTTTTAGGATACTTTTTCTCCAATGGAAAGAATGGAAGCTATAAAAATGTTTTTAGAATTTTCTTCTCATAAAGATTTCAAGGTCTATCAAATGGATGTTAAGTCTACATTCTTGAATGGTGAGTTAGAGGAGGAGGTCTACATGGAACAACTGGAAGGATTTCAATTGCCAAATCAACCAAATATGGTTTGTAGATTGAAGAAGGCTTTATATGGATTCAAGCAAGCTCCTAGAGCTTGGTATGCAAGGTTAGAAAAATATTTGATTTAACAAGGGTTCAACAAAGGTACGACAGATAGTAATCTACATTTTAAAATTGAAATGACAAGATCTTGATAGTGGTTGTATATGTTGATGTTATTATTTTTGGAGGAAATGAAACTATGTGCAAGATGTTTGTTGAAGAGATGCAAAAAGAATTTGACATGTCTATGTTTTGTGAGATGAATTAATTCCTTGGACTACAAATTAATCAAATAGGGAAAGGGACATTTGTTTCATAGTCAAAGTATGTAAGAGAAATGTTGACGAAGTTTGGGATGGATGGTTCTAAACTGGTATGCACTGCTATTGTGACTGGTTGCAAATTGAGTAAAGATGATGATTCACTAAAGGATAATCATAGCAAATATAGATATATGCATGTAGTTTGTCTTGTGGCTAGATTTCAAGAAGACCCTAAAGAAACACATGTTGTTGTTGTTAAGAGAACATTTAGATATTTGAATGGAACTCTAGATTATGACTTGTGCTATCCTAGGGATACTAATTTTACACTAATTTCTTATACAGATGTACATTGGGATGCTTGTGTAGATGACATGAAAAGTACAAGTGGTGGCACATTCTTTCTTGTTTGTAGATTGGTGGCTTGGCTAAGTAAAAAACAAGATTCAGTTTCCTTATCCACTACTGAAGCTAAGTATATTGCTGCAACATCTTGTTGTGCAAAAGTTTTGTGGATGAGATGGACATTGAAAGACATCAGAGTAATGTGTGATGATCCTATTTCTATGTTCTACGATAATAGAAGTGCAATTAACATTTCAAAGAATCCAATGATTCACTCAAGGACAAAGCATATATCTATTAGGTATCACTTTTTAAGAGAGAAGGTTGTGGAGAATGAAGTAAAACTTAAGCATGTACCTACAAAGGATCATATTGCTAATGTATTTACAAAGGCTCTTCCTAAACATACTTCTGAGTATCTCCAGGAGAAGTTAGGGGTAATTTCCCCTCCTTTCTTGAATTAGATGCATATGGAAATTCATCATTTTGGTGGATCTATGGATATATCTTTCTTTTAGACTAATGTTTTGGTGGCTACCTCTCAAGGTGAGTAGATAGTGTCATGTGTTTTCATTCAAAGATTATTATTTTCATAATGTCAAAGGGGAAATCAATGGAAAAAATATATTTTTCCTTTTCCATTGATGTCAAAGGGGGGGAGAAAGATGTGAAAAGAGAGAGAGAGACTATGGGGAGAAAGAGAAAGTAAAATCATGAGGAAGTGTGTTGTGTTGTCTTTGATGGGTTTTCACATCATGTGTTGCCATCAATGAAAAATGGGTAGATTGTTGCAAGTATGAAAGTGTTGTAATTTATGTCAATTGGTTAATTGGACTCAACTAGTTGTTGTTGTCATTGATGGAATGGATAATGGTTATTGGTTGTATATGTTGAGGATATTGAGAAAATTGTAATGAAGAAAGGTTGTAGGTATTCAGTGGTTGCTTTGGGTTTTGCTCTGGGATTTTCTCCTATGTTCATGTGGTTCAAATATGTTTATCATGGTTGTTGAAAGCTTCTATAACTAGATTTTAGGTTTTTGGATCATTGTATAGTGCAAGTTATGTTCACTAGTTGTGAACTATGTTTTTAGTGTATCTAGCTAAGGTCCAAGAGAAATGTAGTTGCTCTGAATTTTTTCTTGTTTGAGTCTTATGACTTGAAATTCTGGAGATAGTGTGATATGATTGTGTTGAAGATAATTTTGTTATCTAGAAAGTTTGGATCGTGTTAAGGTTGCATGTGCTTAATTGTTCTATGTTTTACATTGGCTTGGTTGACCTTGTGTTAAAAACTCCTTTTAAAACTTGTGGAAGCATGTTGAAGTGTGTGGTTGGGTAACCCTCATTCTAATTCCACCCTAGAATGTTTTGGTGCTAACCTAATTTGAATTTATAAATACAAATGGTGTTTGGATGACTTTGGATATGTTTCAAAGTTGAGGATGGTATAAGTATAAGTCAAGTTATTTGTGAAAGATATGAATGCAAGCAAGATAGATGTGAGGTAAATGTGAAATATTGTGTATGTGATGTGAGTTTGGGTAGATCAGTGTGAAGTCTAATTGTTGAGTTTCTGTAAGAAATGAGTTGAAGGTGTACTCTATTATTCATGCATGTCTACAAGTTTTTTAGTGAATTATGGTGGAAATCTCTATTGCATTGAGATTATCTTCTCTCTATTAAAAATATGTTCTATATTATTTGTAATTTTGTGGTAGTGAGCCCTTTGGGTGGTTAACCCTTGTTGGATAGTGAGTCCTGATCTAGATAGTGAGCCATTTTAGGCAATGAGCCTTCTTTGGTAGTGAGCCTTTATAATCAGTTTTGATATTCTCTATATTGTGAGCTAATCCACATCACATTTTTTTCCTTATTGGGTTTTCCATGTAAATCTAGAGTGTTATTGTGTATATGTGATGCTAATTTTCAATGGAAGTTTTAAATGTTTAATTTGTTACAATTGATTCACCTAGGCCCTTCTCAGTTGTCTTTTTCAACATTTTCTGTGTTTCTTCTCTAGATGCTTTTTGTGTTTTCTTTCATATAATGTGATCTCTCGTATTGTGTAGCTTTGTATGTCTATGTTTATAATTTTTCTTTAGATGACCCTTGTTGCTATGTTGGTACAAGGATACAAAGGAAATAAAAATTTCATGGCATTATTCTATTTTCATCTTCATTCTTCTGTTTTTCATAAACCTTATCTTTTATTTATGTGTCTTGTGTTTTCCTTTTGGGGATGATGCAAAATGTTGAGACATTAGGTCTCTTCCATGTTGACCCAAAATCTTGTGTCTTCTCTCTCTATGTTTTATTCTTCCATTGTATTCATTGTTCAATGAGTATTTTGGGAATGATGTTAGTTCCAAGCTCTACTATATCATTATAGGAAATATGAATGCTAACCCCAAACTTCTGGATCCCTCAATGTACCTCCCTATATTCTGGGGCAACCCCTTATCATGATGTTTATTTGGAAACATATATTAGCATAGGGCTTTCCAAATAAGCTCTTCTGATCCTTTGTCACATGAAATTTATCATTTTTCTACTTTAAAGTAACTACTCGTAGCATGGTGTTTAGTAATTTCTTTTAATTGGGGGCATACATTGGAATTATTTTGATTCAATTTTTTCATAGGGCTTGAACTCGGTGATGCATTGACATTTGACATTTGACATTTTCTTTGCTTCCCTCTTCTCACAAGGGATGAACTTAGTGTAGCATTGACATAGCACTTTGGTCTTTTTTTAGCACTTTATCAAGGTTATCAAGGAGTATAAATCTTGGTATGGTTATGGGCACACCTTGTAGACCTAGTGTATGTTTCTCATTTTGCTACCCATTTTGGGAGCTCACCTAGTGAAAAGTGATCCTCACTAGCCTTTGTGTCTTCCTATTTGTGATTCACCTAGAAAATATTAGACTTTATTATTTTGTGATTCATGGACACTTTGTTATGGCCAATAGCATAATACATCTTGTTATCCCATACCCCTTTTTTTCTTTTTCCTAGCATTTACTATGACATTGTATGTTTTTGTATCTTGCTACATATCATACATATGTGTTCCTTTCTATGTATGTTGGTTTTCCACAGGATCTTAGATTCTATGGTCTTAGCCACCCCCTTGAACATTTTTCATCCTATCTCTCCAACATTTGGACAATTGGACCTCTCTTCACATATTTTTCTCTACTTTAGTGTGAATATAAGTGTAAGTTCATACTCTCACTAATGTGGGGGCTAAATGTAGTATAGAAAATTGTATCCCTTAACAACTTCACATTATTTTTTGTCCTCCTAATTTATTGGACTTAGTTAAGCTTCTAATTTTCCAAATGATTCATTCTAAAGCCTAATTTTTATTAATTTTCAATGGAGGACAAGCATTGAATAAATACATCCAATCATTAATTTAAAGTTGACTTTAAGTGTCCTAAACATTTGGTCCAAGACCCATTCACCCATGGGTGAATGGTTCCCCCTCCTTAAGCAAGACCCAAATCTAAATATCTTGTTGGTGAAATGTTAACATCCAAAATTTAAATATTAAGTGTTTGCTTTTAGAATCTATTTTTTGGGAAATTGGATAAACACATATATACCTAGTTATTTTATCATCTGAAATCTAACAAGAGAAATATAGAAAAATATTGGAAAAATTATGATAAAGAGCACTATTGATCAAGTCAATAGCATCATTTTAGAGCATTGTTACAACAATTCAAGATCCAAAATCATGTCAAATTCTATGAGAGTTTATGTGTGTGTTCATGTTCATATTTTTTGAAGGATAACCCTTGTTGTAGGTATCTAAAGCATTCAAGTAAAGAAAGATCCAAATCCTTGAGGTGATGTGTATGAATTAAATCCTCAAGGTGACCATTGAAGTGTGGTGAGTTGCATCATTTTGATCATTCGTAATTCCTTATGTTCAATTATCATTCCTATAAATGGCATTGCCATTCTGGAAGTGGAAACACTTAAATAGTGTTTGACTGGGGAAAGCTCCTATATAGCACAACATCTTCCCTCTTTTTGAATGTGTAGGTTATAGTTCCACAGAGGATTGAAGAGAGTTTGAAGATCTAGTTTGTATTGTTGAATTTTTTTCATCAAAATTGTCAATCCAAAAAAACTAAATTATAGAACTCACTATAAAAATTCTAACAAGTGTACCACCGAGAACCAGGAGCCCAAATACAACACTAGAGAATTACAAAAACAATTTCAGTACCCCTATCAAAGGCCCATTTTCCCCTAGGAAACTATGTCCCTCTTGGCATGTTGAATCCAACTTTTGGTGACAGGTACACATCAATCTATGCTTTCCAGATCCACTTGAATATTGTTCTTTTTATCTATTTGTCTTTCAAAATTTTCATTTTATATATTAGGTCATATAGTCTAATTATGGAAATCACTTCAAATCATTTCCAATTCATTCTTAAGACTCAAAAAGAGGTAGATCTAGATCTGATTAACTCACCTAAGGGGTTATAAGTCAATCTATGCACCTTATTGATTTGCATCCTAATAAAATCTTAAAAAATTGATGGAACATTTACCTTAAGTTTTGGGAATAAATTTAGGGTATCCACATTTTAATGTTTCAAGAAGGATGATAGCTTTGATTCAAATGCTTATATTTATGTTGATTGGGTAGGATATATGGATGACCAAAAAAGAACCAGTGGAAGTGAATTTTTCTTAGGAGACAGATTGGTCCCTTGGTTCAATAAGAAGCAAGACTCGATGTCTTAGGAGAGAACTTTGAAGGATATAAAGGTGGTGTATGATGAAACAATTCTAATATTATGTGCTGATACTAATGCATAAATATTTCCAAGAATCTAGTGATGCATTCAAGGACCAAACATATTTCTATCAAGTGTCACTTTATAAGGGAGAAGGTTGTAGAACTAGAAGTCAAATTGTAGTATGTGCCTACTGAAGATCAGATTGCAAACATAAATACGACATGTTATCACCTGAAATTTGCACCCTGCAAAATATAAACTCAACAATCTAGTGTAACATGGGAAGACCTCTAAAGTTGTGGATCACTTATAGGCAGAGGTCAACCTCCGGAGAAGGCCAGCTTCCTTTGGTGTCACCTAACTACTGATTCTATAAAGGGAAAGGGAGAAGGAATGCACAAAAATAAAACTAACACTATGGTGATGCACCAAACTGACATGAATCATGAAATAGAGTAGATGAACATACACTGAGAAACTAAAGAGAGATATTTCATTTACTCAACATAACTTTGTGAACTTATGCATCATTGTTGAAAAAGTTTTAATTTGCATATCTATTTTAAGAAGGAAAGATGAAATTCACAACTTAAAGTTCAAAATGCAGACTTAGAAAACACAGTTCAAAAATTACATAAACTGAAAGAAATGAAAACAACATGAAACACCAACACTGGTTTCCAAGGTAATCTTTGTATGTTATATTCCAGATTCCAGTTGAGTTACAAAGCATACATCAGTTGAGAAAGGATTGTTAAAAATCACTACCTCTTCTAGAATGCATGATTTGAACTACTTTACAAAGAGGCAAAAATGCCATATATACAAAAGATATCAGCCCCTAGGGCTTACAAAAACTATTTGATTCTCGGAAAAAACTCCCCTTAGATCTTTTGAAGGAAGTTAATGTTGCATTCCCATGGCCGGGTTGGTGTGGAATCGCTCTAGGAATGGCCTCCTTGATCTTTTGAAACTACCGTATTCACTTGTGGTCTTCGTGTCCCTCTTCTTCGAGTCCCCTTGTCGAGCTGCTTTGGATGCTTCTAAGCTTAGGGCAGATCCACGTCATGTTCCCCTTGTTGATCTTCTTGGCATCGGTCAAGCTACCAATGGTCCGCCTATAGCTCCCCCTGATTTGTTGAACAGATGCCACACAAGCTACTTCAGGCGGTCAAAGCTCTTCATCAGAATCACATCTCGGTGAGACACTAGAAGTGTCTCACCGATGTGATTACGCCCCTCTACAGCTATCGAAATAACTCATGATGATCGGCAAGGCCATATAGTGAGTTCAAAAGTCATATCGACATCCATGAAACCATCGACAAGACTTTTTGCTCTCGGGAAGACCCTATGGTGAGACTTCAAGAGTCATACCGATATCCATATTCATGAGCAAGTTGATCATTATCAGCAAGACCCCATGCTTTCACCGAGACATCACGGTGAATCAACTTTCTTTTGTGCTGAGCTCACTTTCATTCGGCAAGACCCCATTATCAGTGAGACCTCGTGGCGAGGAAAAACCACCTCCCCTGGGCTCAAAATGTTTCTTTCGGTGAGACACATTTGATTAGTAGGACCTTATTAGGTCAGGAAGACCCTATTCCAAGCTCAAAATCGTCAGGCAAGCTCATCTCATATTGGGGATACCTCCTTTGGTCGGGGAGACATTATTGCGAAGGCACCAACTTTTGCCAAGACCTTACCCTTTTGGGAAGACATCTCCCCATTGGAAAAAATTTATGCTGAGACATCTCCTTGGTGAACCACTGTCATCATGACCCTTGCTTGTCGCCAAGACATCATGCCAACACCAACTTGTGAAAAACCTTCGGCATAACTTTTTTCTATCAGCAGGACCTTATCGCAAACAAGGGCTTCCTTCCAACAAACTCACTTCATTTTGGGGAGACTTCACTTGATTGGTGGGACCTCATATCGAGCTTAAAACATTATATCAAAGTAACAATCCCTTCGATGAGTCTCTACTTGGTCATCGGGACCTCAAGCTGAACAAAAACCACTCTCCCCGATGCCAACCTTTTCAGCTACCTTCAGCATGACTCCCACCGGTTGAGAAGACTTCACAGTGAGCGACAAAACCTCATGGCAATAGAATTCCACTTCGGCGAGACCTTTGGTAGTCAGCCAGACCCTTTAGCGAAGACATAGCCTTATGCCGAGAGCTGCTTGATGAACAACTGTCGGCATGACCCTTTTCAATTGAAGAGATACATGAAGACTCTTGGTGACCCGAAAGTCCTGTCGACTGGTTTATTCAACCACCTAGGATGCACTGCTAGTTGGAAAGACAATAAGAAGGTCTTGCCAACTTCCTTCTCTGGTGATTTTTGTGCAAAAATGATTGAGGAAGACTATTTGAATGAGCTCCTTATGAAATGTCATTAGATGCATGACCTAACCCTTATGCAAATGTTATCAATCGACCCTTATGAACATTTGAAACACAATTAATCTTGCTCGATTATGCCCGTAGGTGAAAATTGAGCAACATGACACATTTAAAGGACACTTTTGAGTATCTCCAGAAAAGTTAGGAATTATTTCCCATCTTTTTTTCTAACTAGATGCATAAAAGATGCATCTATCTAGGGGGAGAAATTCAAATCATACCCTTGTCTCCTAGATTGATGTGTGCTACCTCTTAGGGGGTAGGTGTAGTGATACTGAATTGTGATGGTGATTGATTCATCGTTTTGGTGTGTGTGGTTGCGTAGTTTAGTTGATTGCTACAATTGATATTATTATTATGACTCATGATACTCTATATGTAGGGTTTGGATTATTTTATTATGCAATGCTTTCTCTTGAATGTTTTATATGTCGATGTGATAATCGTATGGTGATCATGTGATTTGAATTCTGTGTTATTTTATAATGCAATGGTTAGTAATTAATTATGATGCAGTAGTTAATTAGCATGTTATCTTATGATCAATTGGTTAGAAATGTTAGTTGTTATGGATATTGTAATTGTTAGAATAGATTAGGTGAGAGGACAGTGTAGCATCACTCGTTCACGAGTGCCCTGCTACACTGCAATTCCTTCTCACGGTAGGATGTTGATTATATATATATATAGACGTGCTACTTGACGTTTGCTTGGATTCAGGATTGCAGGAATAAGTCTCGATTCCACCTGCTTCGGCAGGACAGGGCGAGCAATAAACTAGCCCAACGGGTAAAAATGTTGAAAAAGGGAGTAGGTTTGGAAGCGTCCCCGTCCCAAGTCCGTCGTCTGTTGTGAGTCATGTTATGACTGTGGTTTTCATTCTCGTTGTTTGTGTAGTTTGTTTTGTTGAGGTATTCAATTGATTTATGGTTCATGTTTATTTAATTAACCTTATTTTATAAGATAATAGATTAAAGTTGTTTAGTTGTTTGATTTAATTATGTGTTAGTTGAATATTAAATTTAAATATATTATAAATTAAAAAGGTGATTTAATTTATTTAAAAGAGTAAATAATTATTTTTAATTAATAATGTTGACAATAATTAAATTAAATAAATATCGTTGAAGATAATTAAATAATACCTTTTATTAATATTAAATTAGCATAGATAATATCTTGTTTAAATAAATTATTTTAAATAAAAACTGTAGATAAATTTGTGCTTTTAAAAGCTGGAAAATGACCAATAGGAAGGAGACTTTTTGAGAAAAGAAAGAAGAAGAGCTTTATTGAGTTTTATTCTGATTTATTATTTTGAGGAGAAGATTATTCACACACAGAAGTCTACTCTGTTGTTCTGGGGATCTGGAAAGGAAAAATAAAAGAAAAATAAAAGAACTTTGTTTGTTGAAAACTTGGGGAGAAAATAATTGTTCTGAAGATAGATTCAAGAAGGAACTGGAGGAGGGATCGAGGAGGAGCTGCAGGAAGAATTCGAAAGGAGCTTTCAGAAGGGATTCTTCTTCAGACAAAGGACTCCAGGTTCTTCCTTTGCTATTTATTATTTCATTGTGCTTTGTCTAATACCTGTTGATGCATGTATTAAAAAATTTGTAGAAAGAAATTTTGTGGTTTGAAATTTATTCAAATGAAACCCTCGAATCTTCTGTAGAAACTTGAGTAGAATCTTCCTTTTTAAAAATTTCTTCAATATAACTTAGTTGTGCAAATTCATTGTATTTGAAAAATAAAAAGAATCGTTTTATTGTTGAATCTTCTGTAGAAAACTCTCATTTACCCCTTTTCAAAAGTCTTTAATATGATTTAGTAATGAAATTTACTGTTTGAAATAAACAAAGAAAGATATATATATATATATTTGTATTATGGAATTATATTATTTACTCCATTTATTTTGTATCTGACAAAAGATCTGATTGATCATATTAGTTACTCTGTAAGTTTTTTTTTCATAGATACCTGCTGTTATAAATTCATGTAGTGTTACAGATTAAACAATACAAAAATATATATATATAATTCTGGTTGGATTAATTTAATATTTATATATATATATATATATATATATATATATATATATATATATATATATATATATATATATATATATATATATATATATATATATATATATATATATATATATATATATATATATACACTTTTTTTCTGTTCAAGCAAAGATATTATTTTCTGTGTTGAGCTATTGTTCTATAAAATAAAAATAAAATTAAATTAAATAATATAAAAATGTATTTACAAAAAATTAAATAAGTACTTAATTTTGGTATTTGGTTTTAGGTTTTTGAAAATAAAATAAAATTTAAAAAATTAACAAATAAATTATAATAAATAAAATTCATTTGGGGTTGGGTGGGGCCGTACCGACTTAATGGTGACCCTTGCTTTACGGGCTGCGCTGCCAGTTGCGCCGCGGTAGCCTAGAACTGCCGCGACCTAGGCTGCGGGGGCCACAAAGGCGCCACTGTGGTACAAGTACCACAGGCGTGGCTTATATATTGTTTTCATTTTGTTTATTATGTGGTGCAATTTGTTTTATTATATATTAGTTAATATATATTTTAATATTATTTATTATATATATTAATATATATATATATATATATATTACATATTATTTAATATATATAATATTTGTTAATTATCTTGATAAAATATAATTTTTAAAATAGGATATGTATGCAATTTTGTAATATAATTTTGGTGGAATGATTTTTACATAAGTATTTTATTTGTAATATATATTTTCTGTTAATAATTTAAAATATATATATATTTGTGTAATTCGTTTAGGAAATATAATATATATTTTAATGTATAAGTTTATTAATATACATTTTTTAGAATGCAATATATTGATATTTTGAATTAAATGGATGATATTGTACAAGTATGCAATGACATAGAGTAATTGAGAAAACTGGAAATAGAATTAAATTGTGTTTTGAATGTGATTGATTCCTCTCGAGCAATGGAATTTAGTTATAGATGAAATTTGTTTGTTTTTAACAGAGTTTTATGGTATCATTTATGTAACCGTTTTCTCTCAAGATTATTCATTTAATTTGTTATGGTTTTCTGTAATTTGGGTTAGGTCTTGTCGTGAACCCTAGAATCAATGTATTTAGTTATAGGAATCTAAGTCGAGTTAGGACTTCCAGAGGCGAGGATTTTGTATTTGTGTTCGATCTTGTATTTTGATGTTGTCCATATGTTTCGGCTTTGGATGTGGTATTGCTGTATAATTGGATCGTATCGTTTATGAATGTCATACATGTGAGTTTGGGCGAGAGGGTTGTGCCTCGTGATTGAGCCATTGTTGGTTCGGTTTTCCTTGTTGATATAATCTCGTGAGTTGGATATTCTTGTGCTAGAGTGTCTAGAGAGAGTGGCTCTAGTGGGGGCTGGCGCACAAAGGGGCTGTCAGGGTAACCCACATAGAGTTAGATTAATCAGTGATAACTTAAGTAATAAACCATGGGTGGGGATTAAACACTAATAAGATAATTGTGAAGCCTCGTCTGCCTGTTAGTGCTATCACAGACTAAAGGGGACTGAGAAGGTCGTGGTTGGAAAGGTGATTTCCTTGTCTTCACGAAAGGTTAATGACTCCGCATGAGTAACCCTATGGAGCGGCACCTTGAGATAGGCTGTCAGGAGAACCATAGATGGAAGCGGCACCTTAACTTGGTTTTCTGGAGAATCCATGTAGAGATGGAGGCGGCACCTTGTAATAGGTTGTCTGGAGAATTCATGTGAAACCATGCGATGACACTCTACTCTAACATTTTGTTTGTGTTGATTTACTGAAGTCCTCTGGAAGTGATTTATTGGTTGTCTTTGGTCATGGTTGGAAGTAGTACTTGATATTATGTCTTGAGTTTGATACTATGTCTGTAGTTTCTTTGATGTTGTGATTGTGACTTGTTGATTACGTTTCGAAGTGGTTGTTGTTGTTCCTTTTGGATTTGTCGTTGTTGAGTTGCTAGTGGTATTTAATGTTAAGTTATCTGTCTGGAGTTAGTTTTGTGTTATTGTTAGATGTGCTTGGTCGGGGACCCTTCCTTGTCTACTCTCAGCACGGGGGTGGTTGGGTGGAACGTGCTTCGCACTCCGTTGGGTTTCCCCTTTCTGTTTCAGTTATATCTTTTATTGCAGGCTTTTGGAGGATGTTGATGATCTAGTGATCCTTGTACCAGATGTATGTTATACTTCGGATGAAATGTAATCATTGATGTATTGTCTCCCACGTGTGTTGGGATGACCATGTTGTAAATTGTATATGTGGTTATTGGGATGTATGTTCAGGCAGTTGTATTTTACTATCATTCGGATGTGATATATATTCAGGCCTTGTATTTATTCAAGAATTGCCACTTGTAATAGTTGGTTACGTTATTTTGTATCTATTGAAATATGTAACACTTTATATCTTTATAATTCCATGTATTGTCCTATGTGCATGTGGTATTAATATGGTTATGGTTTAATGGATATGTAAATGATGAAATGAGAATTAATAGATTTATATAATTGATTAATTATTGTTATCTTATTATCGTGTTATGGGTTAGAATAGTCATGTCACTTCGTGTACCCCATTGGAACAAGTTGTGCCTCTTAATATAATGTTATGTTGTAATACTTAAGTATGTTATTATATTCTATTAAAAAAAAAAAAAATTGTTCCATTGTTTTAGTTCCTTTGGGGTTCGCACGGCGGGGCGTGACAGTAGGTAGTTGGTTGGTTGCTACTAATAGGGGGAGTATGTATATTTGTGTAATCATTTAAGGGGGGGAATGTGTTGATGATTTAATTGAAGACATAGGCCCTTTGTCCTTGATTTCAAAGGGCATTAATGTGTAGGTGTCTATTTCCGTCAATACCAAAGGGGAGATTGTTGCATTAATTTTTGGCATTGTTTGTCATTGATGTCAACACTTTGTTTGGGAGATTGTTATACATATGTTTAGAATTATTTTTCTTTGATGTACACTCAGTTTGGGTTGTCATTGATGTATGATTTTGTTCTAATAGTGATGCAATTGATGTTCATGGTTAGATGCTAGGCCTTGTTTGGTAATACTTAAAGTTGTATTGAGTATGGTTGATATCAGTAGAGATGATATCATGATGACATATTAAGATGAGGACTAGCAGCATTAAGATGAGGATTAGAAGCATTAAGATGACGATTAGAAGTAATGCTAAATTTGGGGAGATGTTGTTCATGGTCATTAGCTACAAGTTGATGAAATTTTTTGCTATAGGAAGTTGCTTTGAAGACTATTTAGGAGAATGCTCCACATTCCTCCAACTTTAAAGATATGGTATTTTTATTTGGGATTCAACATTTATTCTTTGTGGATGTTGCACTACCATCTTTTAGGTCATGTGTGTTTTTGAGGAGGTTTGTGTTAATTTCAACTGGTTAGCAGTATTTTTTTCTTGTCAAGACTAGTATGTAAAATGCTTTGTATTTATACACATTGATGTTTCTCCTCCTAGAGTTTAGTGAATGTGCTCTCAATGTTTGTGCAATGTCTCAACTTAGATTGCATGTGATGGTGTTTACCACAAGTTATTTTGTTAAATTTTTATCCCATGGTTTTGTACTCTATTCTTCTGGAATGTTGTTTTGTTCCTATCTGTCATGTCTCTGAAATCATGACATTTAAGGAAAAAATAAGCATAGTTAAAATAGTTAACCATTTGATATTACATAATTATAATTGTTGAAGATAATATTACAATTATGAATATTATAAATAACATCATAAATATTAAATAATATTTATGATCTAATGGATATTAAAGTATATAATATTAATATACATAAAATATATTATAATTATGAGTATAAATATAATGGATATTATAATATTCATCAGAAAATATAAATAATAAAATATAAATGGAAATTATGATTATTATAAAGACGCATAATATTTTTATAATATAAAAGGAATATGTGTTACCATTTTGGTGCTTAGGTAACAATACCAAGTCACCGCCTAGGTCGAAGACTTAAACATGTAATAGGCAGGCACATCCCTTGCAGAATGGGCATGCCTATGTCTATTGGATAAGATAGGGATATAAAGAGAGCATATTTCAACAGCATCAAGGGGAGGAAGAGCTTTGAACATACTCTATGAGTGTAGCCAGTGACAGTAACAAACTAAGAAGTCATTGTTGGAGGAATTAAGGAGCCATTGTGAATACCAAGAATAAAGGATCTATAAGGTGACATTTGATATTATTCGCCATGGTGAATAAAGCCCAGAAATATGAGATGAATGTAATACCCCCATGTTTCTGATACTTTTTGATACTATTTGATACTTTTATATGTTAGTGTGATATTTTGTTGTGATGATGATTGATTCATCAATTTGATGTGTGTGGATGCGTAGTTTAGTTGATTAATACAATTGATATTATTATTATGATTTATGATACTCTGTATGTAGGGTTTGGATTATTTTATTATGTTATGCTTTCTCTCTAATGTTTTATATGTCGATGTGATAATCCTATGGTGATCATGTTATTTGAATTCGGTATTATTTTATAATGCAATGGCTAAATAATTAGTTAGGATGTAGTAGTTAAGTATCATGTTATCTTATGATCAATTTGGTTAGAAATGTTAGTTTTCCATTAATATTGTAATTGTTAGAATAGATTAGGTGAGAGGACAGTGTAGCATCATTCGTTCACGAGTGCCCTGCTACACTGCAATTCCTTCTCATGATAGGATGTTTGATTATATATATACATGTGCTACTTGACGTTTATTTGGATGCAGGATTACAGGAATAAGTCTCAATTCCACCTACTTCGGCAGGACAGGGCGAGCAATAAATTAACCCAACGGGTAAAAAAAATTGAAAAAGGGAGTAGGTTTGGAAGTGTCCACATCCCAAGTCCATCGTCCTGTTGTACATTGTTGTGTCGTGACTGAAGTTTTTGTTCACGTTGATTGTGTAGTTTGATTGTTGAGGTATTCATTTTATTTATGGTTCATATTTATTCAATTAACCTTATTTTATAAGATAATTGATTAAAGTTGTCTAGTTATTTTGATTTAATTGTGAGTTAGTAGAATGTTAAATTTAAATATATAGTAAATTAAAAAGTGATTTAATTTATTAAAAGAGTAAATAACTATTTTAAATCAATATTGTTCATAATAATTAAATTAAATGAATATGATAAGGATAATTAAATATTATCTTTTTATTAATATTAAATTAGAAAATCATGTGGAGATAATATCTTGATTAAATAAATTATTTTAATTAAAATTATAGATAAGTTGTGCTTTTAAAAGTGGGAAAAACGACCAATAAGAAAAGAGGATTTTTGAGAAAAGAAAGCGGAATAGCTTTATTGAATTTTTATTTTGATTTATTATTTTGATGAGGAGATTATTCACACACAGAAGTTTTGCTCTGTGGTTGTTTTGGATTTGGAAAAGAAAAATAAAAAGAAAAGAAAAGATTTTTTGTTAAAACTTCAGGGGAAAATAATTGATTTGAAGATAGATAGATTCCAAAAGAGAGCTTCAGGAGGGATCAAGAAAGAACTGCAGGAGGAATTCGAAAGGAGGTTATAGAAGGGATTCTTCTTCAGACAAAGGACTCCAGGTTTCATTCTTTAAAATTTACGGTTATGTTATTGTTGTGTAAATAAAATCTAGTTGTTGAGTTTGAAAATCCATTCCTCTTTTTCTTTTGAAAATGAATCTGTGATTTGCAAACTTGTTATATTAAAACCCTCGAATCTTCTGTAGAAAACTTCAATAGAATATTTTTAAAATTTCTTCAATATAATTTAGTTGTGAAATTTATTGTATTTGAACTAAGAATCGTTTTATTGTTGAATCTTCATGCCAAATTTATATCGGGTCTCTATATATATTTAAACAGAATTAAGTGTGCATATTATGTGACAATACTATTGGATTATTTAAATGTATTTTATAATTATTATGTACCTCTGTAATTTCATTTTTGTGAGAATAGAATAAAAGTCATCAATATTGTAGATTCTATATAGAAGGTATTGAACATAGTATATTTAGTTAATTTCATGATTCTTTTCATTTGCTCTTCTGTTTCCTATGAATTATGTTTTAATATAAAATAAGTATATATATATATTTTAAAAAATTAGGTTCTGGGCAAAAATAAAATAAAATAAAATAAAATATATATATATACACAGGTTAGGTCGGGCCTCAATTTCTGTGTATGGAATAAAATATTTATATTCATTTTATTTGTCCGAAACCTGAAATTGAGCTTTTAAAAAGAAATTATAAAAAATTAAGATATAAAATAAATAAATAAAAAAATATAAACAAAAATAAAAGTTATAAAAGATATATTTTTATTTAAAATTTATTAGGGGGGAGGGGAGTGGTCGGCGAGCACGGTACCACCCCCAACCCCAGGGTACTGCTCAGCAGCCCACTAGGCTGCGCACAACAGTCGTAGGCTGCTGTACACAGCCCAGTGGGGGTTGTGGCCTCCCTTGGGAGGTACACAGTACCTCCTTTGGGAGGTACGCAACCCTCCCTGCTGCGTGGGGCCGTGGGAAAAACATTTATTTGTTTTTTTTTTATTATTAAAAGCTTGCCAATTTCATTTAATATAATTTGATTTTGATTTACAAAATAAATTTTATAATTTGATTTTTAACTTGAGTTTGGTATATAATATAACTTTATATAATATATATATATATATACTGATTTATATAATATTTTCCTGAATAACATTTTATAAATTTTATAATATATGTTTTGATAAAATTATTTTTTTATAAAAATGTTTTAATTGTAGTATATTTATATAATAATTTTATTTTAATATATATTTGTATAAAGGTGTATATATATATATTTATTTATATAAGGGAGATGTCATTGTTTTGGTGATGGTGAATTTAATATGATAAGATTAAGAGAAATTGCAATGTTATAGTGTAGTTGTGTGAACTATAATTAAATTAGATGTTTTGAATTTGAATTGAATCGAATCTTCTCGAGTTGTTGATTTATTGTTTGATGAAATCATTGAGTTTTACGGCAATGGTTATGTTATTGTTTTCTCTCAAGATTATTCTTTTAATTTATTTGTGGTTTTCTTTAATTTGGGTTTAGGTCATGTAGGAAACCCTAGAGTCAATGTATCATGTTATCAGTACTTGAGTTGTGGTTTTGGACTTCTAGAGGTTGGGTTACTGATGTTAAACGGGTTTTCATGTGTTGACGCTTGGTCTTTGGTTGGGTCTTGGTTGTGATATAGTTCATACTTGGATTGTACCATTTGTGAATGTCATGCTTATGATTGTGGGCGAGATGGTTAAGCCTCGCAGATGTTTTATTGAGTTGGATATTCTTGTACATGAGTGTCTAGAGAGAGTGGCTCTAGTGGGGGCTGGCACACAAAGGGGCTATCAGGGTAACCCACGTAGAGTTAGACTAATTAGTGATAACCTAAGTAATAAACCATGGGTGGGATTAAACACTAATAAGATAATTATGATGCCTCGTCTGCCTGTTAGTGCTATCACAAACTAGAGGGGACTAAGAAGGCTATGGTTGGCAAGGTCGTTGCCTTGTCTTCATGAAAGGTTAACGACTCCGCATGAGTAGCCCTATGGAGCGGCGCCTTGAGATAGGTTGTCAGGAGAACCATAGATGGAGGTAGCACCTTAACTTGGCTGTCTGGAGAATCCATGTAGAGATGGAGGTGGCACCTTATGTTAGGATGTCTGGATAATCCATGTTAAGCCATGCGATGACACTCTCGTCTAACATTCTGTTTGTGTTGATTTACTAAAGTCCTCTGGAAGTGATTTATTAATTTTTCTTTGGTCATTGTTGGAGGTAGTCTTTGATACTATGTCTTGAGTTTCATTGATGTTGTAAGTGTGACTAGTTGTAATTTGGAAAGGTGTTTTATTGTTATGTTCATCAGTGGTTTGTTGTTGTGCCTTTTGGATTTATCTTTGTTTAGTTTTCTATGTGGTCTTTGATGTTCAGTTGTCTGTCTAGAGTTAGTATTTTGTTACTATTAGATGTGCTTGGTCGGGGATCCTTCCTTGTCTACTCTCAGCATGGGGGTGGTTGGGTGGAACGTGCTTTGCACCCCGTTGGGTTCCCTTTCTGTTGCAAATGTATCTTTTATTGCAGGGCTTTTGGTGGATGTTGATGATCCAGTAATTCTTTGTACCAGAAGTATGTTATACTCCTAATGTAATATATTTATCGATGTATTGTCTCTCATGTGTGTTGGGATGACCTTGTTGTAAATTGTATATGTGGTTATTGAGATGTATGTTCAGAAAGTTGTATTTTACTATCATTTGGATGTAATGTATATTCAGGCCATGTATTTATTAAGGAACGATCATTTATAATAGTTGTGTTAAGTTGTGTTATATCTGTGGTAATATAAATGCTTCATATCTTCATAGTATCTTTCGTTGTCATGTGTACATTTGTTATTAATATGGATATAGTTGATGGATATTTTAAATGATGTTATGTGAATGAATGGATTTATCTAACTGTTTAATTATTGCTTAATCTATTGTCTTGGCTATGGATTAGAACAGTAATGTCACCTCATGTACCCCAATGGAACTAGTCATGTAGCTTAATACATTGTTATTGGAATACTTAAGTAAGTTAGTATGTTATTTAAAAAAAAAAATTGTTCTGTTGTTGTTAGTTCCTTTGGGGTTCACACAGCGGGGCGTTACATCTTGGTATCAGAGCATAGGCTTGCACACTAGGACACTATGAGCCCATTGTGTTGACTTATCTACTCATACTCATAGGAGTGTGTCATTTCATGTGTGTGGTTGTGGTGTGTTCTCTACATGGTTTTTGTGTGCTTACCCTTATCTCTTTAATGGCTTCCAGGAGTAAGCCATATCCTAGGGGGGAGGATGTAATACCCCCATGTTTCTGATACTTTTTGATACTATTTGATACTTTTATATGTTAGTGTGATATTTTGTTGTGATGATGATCGATTCATCGATTTGATGTGTGCAAATGCGTAGTTTAGTTGATTGCTACGATTGATATTACTATTATGATTTATGATATTCTGTATGTAGGGTTTGGATTATTTTATTATGTGATGCTTTCTCTCTAATGTTTTATATGTCGATGTGATAATCCTATGGTGATCATGTTATTTGAATTCAGTATTATTTAATAATGCAATGGTTAAATAATTAGTTAGGATGTAGTAGTTAAAAATCATGTTATCTTATGATCAATTTGGTTAGAAATGTTAGTTCATCATTAATATTGTAATTGTTAGAATAGATTAGGTGAGAGGACAGTGTAGCATCATTCGTTCACGAGTGCCCTACTACACTGCAATTCCTTCTCATGATAGGATGTTTGATTATATATATACATGTGCTACTTGACGTTTATTTGGATGCAGGATTGTAGGAATAAGTCTCGATTCCACTTGCTTCAGCAGGACAGGGCGAGCAATAAATTAACCCAACGGGTAAAAAATGTTGAAAAAGGGAGTAGGTTTGGAAGTGTCCCCGTCCCAAGTCCGTCGTCCTGCTGTACATTGTTGTGTCGTGACTAAAGTTTTCGTTCTCGTTGATTGTGTAGTTTGATTGTTGAGGTATTCATTTTATTTATGGTTCATGTTTATTTAATTAACCTTATTTTATAAGATAATTGATTAAAGTTGTCTAGTTATTTTGATTTAATTGTGAGTTAGTAGAATGTTAAATTTAAATATATAGTAAATTAAAAAGTGATTTAATTTATTAAAAGAGTAAGTAATTATTTTAAATTAATATTGTTGATAATAATTAAATTAAATGAATATGATAAGGATAATTAAATATTATATTTTTATTAATATTAAATTAGAAAATCATGTGGAGATAATATCTTGATTAAATAAATTATTTTAATTAAAATTATAGATAAGTTGTGCTTTTAAAAGCGGGAAAAAGGACCAATAAGAAAAGAGGATTTTTGAGAAAAGAAAGCGGAAGAGCTTTATTGAATTTTTATTTTGATTTATTATTTTGATAAGGAGATTATTCACACACAGAAGTTTTGCTCTGTGGTTGTTTTGGATATGGAAAAGAAAAATAAAAAGAAAAGAAAAGAATTTTTGTTAAAACTTCGGGGGAAAATAATTGATTTGAAGATAGATAGATTCCAAAAGAGAGCTTTAGGAGGGATCAAGAAAGAACTGCAGGAGGAATTCGAGAGGAGGTTATAGAAGGGATTCTTCTTCAGACAAAGGACTCCAGGTTTCATTCTTTAAAATTTACGGTTATGTTATTGTTGTGTAAATAAAATCTAGTTGTTGAGTTTGAAAATCCATTCCTCTTTTTCTTTTGAAAATGACTGTGATTTGCAAACTTGTTATATTAAAACCCTCAAATCTTCTGTAGAAAATTTCAATAGAATCTTTTTAAAATTTCTTCAATATAATTTAGTTGTGAAATTCATTGTATTTGAATTAAGAATCATTTTATTGTTGCATCTTCATGCCAAATTTATATCAGGTCTCTATATATATTTAAACAGAATTAAGTGTGCATATTATGTGACAATACTACTGGATTATTTAAATGTATTTTATAATTATTATGTACCTCTTTAATTTCATTTTTATGAGAATAGAATAAAAGTCATCAATATTGTAGATTCTATATAGAAGGTATTGAACATAGTATATTTAATTAATTTCATGATTCTTTTCATTTGCTCTTCTGTTTCCTGTGAATTATGTTTTAATATAAAATAAGTATATATATATATATATATATATATATATTTTTAAAAATTAGGTTCTCGATAAAAATAAAATAAAATAAAATAAAATATATATATACACAGGTTAGGTCGGGCCTCGATTTATGTGTATGGAATAAAATATTTATATTCATTTTATTTGTCTGAAACCCAAAATTGAGCTTTTAAAAAAAATAATAAAAAATTAAGATATAAAATAAATAAATAAAAAAATATAAACAAAAATAAAAGTTATAAAAGATATGTTTTTATTTAAAATTTATTGGGGGGGAGGGGAGTGGTCAGCGGGCGCCGTACCACCCCCGACCCCAGGGTACTGCGCAACAGCCCACTAGGTTGTGCACAGTAGTCGTAGGCTACTGTACGCAGCCCAGTGGGGGTTGCGGCCTCCCTTGGGAGGTACGCAGTACCTCCTTTTGGAGGTACGCAGTCCTCCCTGCTGCGTGGGGCCGTGGGAAAAGCATTTATTTGCATTTTTTTTATTATTATTAAAAGTTTGCCAATTTCATTTAATATAATTTGATTTTGATTTACAAAATAAATTTTATAATTTTATTTTTAACTTGAGTTTGGTATATAATATAACTTTATATAATATATATATATATATATACTGATTTATATAATATTTTCCTGAATAACATTTTATAAATTTTATAATATATGTTTTGATAAAATAAATTTTTTATAAAAATGTTTTAATTGTAGTATATTTATTATAATTTTATTTTAATATATATGTGTATAAAGGTGTATATATATATTTATTTATATAAGGGAGATGTCATTGTTTTGGTGATGGTGAATTTAATATGATAAGATTAAGAGAAATTGCAATGTTATAGTGTAGTTGTGCGAACTGTAATTAAATTAGATGCTTTGAATTTGAATTGAATCAAATCTTCTCGAGTTGTTGATTTATTGTTTGATGAAATCATTGAGCTTTATGGCAATGGTTATGTTATTGTTTTCTCTCAAGATTATTCTTTCAATTTATTTGTGGTTTTCTTTAATTTGGGTTTAGGTCATGTAGGAAACCCTAGAGTCAATGTATCATGTTATCAGTACTTGAGTTGTGGTTTTGGACTTCCAGAGGTTGGGTTACTGATGTTAAATGGGTTTTCATGTGTTGATGCTTGGTCTTTGATTTCGTCTTGGTTGTGATATAGTTCATACTTGGATTGTACCATTTGTGAATGTCATGCTTATGATTGTGGGCAAGATGGTTAAGCCTCACAGATGTTTTATTGAGTTGGATATTCTTGTACGTGAGTGTCTAGAGAGAGTGGCTCTAGTGGGGGCCGGCGCACAAAGGGGCTGTCAGGGTAACCCACGTAGAGTTAGATTAATTAGTGATAACCTAAGTAATAAACCATGGGTGGGATTAAACACTAATAAGATAATTGTGATTCCTCATATGCCTTTTAGTGCTATCACAGACTAGAGGGGACCGAGAAGGCTGTGGTTGGCAAGGTCGTTACCTTGTCTTCACGAAAGGTTAACGACTCCACATGAGTAGCCCTATGGAGCGGCGCCTTTTGATAGGTTGTCAGGAGAACCATAGATGGAGGCGACACCTTAACTTGGCTATCTAGAGAATCCATGTAGAGATGGAGGCAGCACCTTGTGTTAGGATGTCTGGATAATCCATGTTAAGCCATGCGATGACACTCTCGTCTAACATTCTATTTGTGTTGATTTACTAAAGTCCTCTGGAAGTGATTTATTAATTTGTCTTTTGTCATTGTTGGAGGTAGTCTTTGATATTATGTCTTGAGTTTCAGTGATGTAATGAATGTGACTAGTATTAATTTGGAAAGGTTTTTTATTGTTATGTTCATCAGTGGTTTGTTGTTGTGCCTTTTGGATTTATCTTTGTTTAATTTTCTATGTGGTCTTTGATGTTATGTTGTCTGTCTAGAGTTAGTATTGTGTTACTGTTAGACATGCTTGGTCGGGGATCCTTCCTTGTCTACTCCCAGCACGGGGGTGGTTGGGTGGAACGTGCTTTGCACCCTGTTGGTTTCCCTTTCTGTTGCAGATGTATCTTTTATTGCAGGGCTTTTGGCGGATGTTGATGATCCAGTAATTCTTTGTACCAGAAGTATGTTATACTCCTGATGTAATATATTCATCGATGTATTGTCTCTCACATGTGTTGGGATGACCTTGTTGTAAATTGTATATGTGGTATATACATAAGGGAATGTTGTATATACATTAATATGATAAATAGATTATTTATATTGAACTCTTAAATCCCAATAGCATGGTGTAATTATGGGTAGCTTGTTAATATGTTAATCACTAGATGCAATTGTTTGTATCATCAAACAATCATGTAGTTGGTTGAGGGATGGAACCAATAAGTTGAGTAGGTACTAGATTTCTCCTCTAGGTACACCACTCCCCGAATTAGATGACTAATTTTCATGCCATCGCGAGCCAAGAGGGAGTGATATCTACTCTTGGGCTTAGAGAGAGCATCTACGGGCCTCCTATGAAAATCCTTCCTCCAAACTATCACATGGTTGGATCAACTTGAGGAACTCTCCATCATAGTAGGAGATGGGAAATAGCAGGTACATAAGGGGATAGGAGGTGCTAGAGCCTTTCTAAGTACCCCAACCATAATGATGACTGGTGTTCTACCATTGTTGGGCCAAGAGGGCTTGTCGTATCTACTCTTGGGCTTGGAGGGAGCACTCTATGGGCATCCCATTACATCCATCCTATTTGACCATACCTATGATTGAGAAGACCATTAACTTCAACAAGGAGATTTTTAGTAAAAAAAAATTGGATGAAACAACACAATCACTTGTTCTTTGGTCTGAGCTAATATAGTTGGTTTAATCTAACTCAAATCTAACTCAATTCTTTCCTTTATTTCTTGCATTATCTATTGATAGGGTCAATCCTAAATTAAGGGTCATTAAATTTTCTAGTTTGTGATGGTTGTTTCTAGCATGACAGTGTGAAATAAGTATATCGAAGTGTTTTTGGATGTTTATGGAATGTCCCTTTGTGGTCCATACATCAATGGTTGATCTCTTTGGTGCCACATATTGTTTTGAGTTGGTTTTCTAGGTAACTTTTTTTTATGTTTAGTCGATATGGATTTCTCTATTCAGTGTGCTATGTGCTTGGGGGTCTACACCAAAAATTGAAGTTGCATTAAAGGTTGTATTTGTGTCCTAGCCTATCTTGTTGAGAATTGTATTGAGAAAATTTAGTTGAAAGTTATTTTTTCAGCCGATTAGTAATGTGATACACATTTCATCTATAGGTTTTCTTATTACCAACTTAGGATATTGTGTGCCATTGTGTGTGTTGTTTGGGATCACATTAGAATATGTAATAAGTTTTTTTGGGTCCTTTGTATCTCTTGGATAAGACTACATTATTTTTTTGTAGCTAACATATTGGGATCATTGTTTGCATTCTATTTTATCCAACCTAATTAAGGTTTCATAATCTATTGTAATTTTGAGCAATTAGTTTTTTTGTTGATGTTAACAAGTTTTTTTTGTCATTAATGTCTATTATTGCAAGATTATGAGCAGTTGATGCTTTGATTAGTTACATTATTTTATCATTAGTAAAGCTACTAGTTTCAACCTCTAATGTTTCTTTGAAAAGATTATATCTATTTATGTGGAAGTGTTGAAGATGTATAAGACATGTCCCTAGTTCTTAGTTTCCAAGTGCTTTTGAGAAAATTTGGTAAAAAGAGGAAGAAGTGTGTTGCAATAGTGTTGTAGGTGACATAGTTGTGTTTTGGTTTTGCTCTGTATTTTTTCTAGGTTGAAGATCTACTTTTATGATTTGGATATTTTAGTAAGAGTAGTTTGAAGGTGTTATATTCAAGATTTGGTATGTTGGATCATTTTACATAAGCTGTGTTTACCAGTGTGTGAATGTACAATGTGGAGGTATTTGGAAGAAATTTTCTTGCTCCATGTATCTCTACATTTGTATTTTGGGTCTTGTCATTCTAAAGGTGTGTTGATGGTGTTGGTAGTTTACCTCAGTCAAGATGGTATGAGGTTTGGTTCTATGGAAGTTATCTTTTTAAGTAATAGTGTATGGTAGAGTTATCTAAGTGTATTAGGTGTGTACATTCTTCAGGTGCAAGTTGTTGCGAAGGATTTTGTTATATTTCAATGTGTTTGAGGATTATTCTAGATCATTTTCAAGCATGGTGTGTAGTTTTCAAGTTGTCTTTGGGTTTGAGGAAGTGTGTACTTAAAATTTTAATGGTGTTTACATAGGTAACAACCAACTTTGTGTTTACACTACATGTGAATATGCTTAGTTATTTTTGGTTAAGCAAGGTGTGGCATGTGAAGATGGATTTGTGTCCTAGCTAAGGAACTATGTGGTTCTCCTTCATTCCTTTCCACCAAAAGAATGTTTTTATGCCATCCTAATTTGAATTTTCATGTTTGAGGTTCTCTGAGTCTACTTTCTAAACTACTATTTTTTTTTAAATGATAGAGATTTAGGGGTTCAAAAAAGGGAGCCATAGAAATAGGTGCTAAAAACATAACATAGCATTTATTGTGGTTCCCTAAAAAGGTTAACTTTTTTTTTGGTATTTTTTAAATCACTTTGGTGAGAAATTAGCTAACAACATGTAGTTATGCCTGATTTTTTTTATAATTTTCTAATGAATATATTATTTTTTACTAATATTTGAAGTGGACACAATTGAAAAATAGAATTTTGGTCATGCTAACCCTATAAATTTTGAAAACTAATCAAAAATATATTTTTTTAAATATGTGTAGAATGGATTCTAGTTTATAAAAATGTAATTTATTTCAAATTTCAATAAATAGTTAAAAAGTAAAGTTAAAAATATCAAATATTGGTTTTCTGAAATAAACAGATAGACAAACAAAAGACATTAAAGTTGAATGGCTTAACATTTTCAAAATGTGAAAAAAATTACATCATTAAATAGCTAAGAGAGATCCTAAGATTACACACATGTGTGATTGACTCGACCTTGAGACACGTGAAAAATTGATGGTTAACATAAACAAAATTATGTGACTTTTCTTAGAATATGTAGAAACACGTATTTGGATGATGGGAATGCACTCCAAGCCTTTGGGTTGGAAATCCAAAGAAAATCCCAAGCCTAAGGCTTTAGCATTCCCAAAGAAAGCAATAATGCAAGCACATTATAATTAACTCATGTTATAATGCACTCACATTAATTCATAGTTTTGACATATTTTTTGCATTTGTGCTTGAGTTTCCTAAGCAAGACATAACGTGAGTGTGTTAAAATGCACTTGTATTATGTCTTTCTTTATGTTAAATGTATGTATATATGTATTCTTGTATGACATGTATGTATGCATGTATGTTTGTATGTGTGTATTTCTTATTATATGTATGTAATTATGTATTTAGAGGGAGGGATAATTTTAAGAGAGACAAAGAGAGAATTGTTTATGTAGGGTAGGAGAGAGGGATAGAGGGTGGGAGGGAGGGCCCTGAGAGAGACAGAGAGAGAGAAAGAGAGGTAGTGGGAGAGAGGGGTTAGAGTGAGAGGGACTTCTCTAGGTAGGGTGGGAGGGATAGAGAGAGAGAATGGGAGGGACAACAAAGAGAGATAAAGGGGAGATAGGGAGGAGGATAGAGACGGGAGGGGGGTGGAGAAGGAGGGAGGGATGGGGAGGAGGGAGAGAGAGAGAGAGAGAGAGAGAGAGAGAGAGAGAGAGAGAGAGAGAGAGAGATTTCTCTAGTTAGGGAGGGATGGAGAGACCTAAGAGAGGGAGAGGGGGTGGGATCAACAGACTTGAGAGAGAGAGAGAGATTTAGGGTGTGAGGTAGAAACTTGAGAGAGGAAGAGGAGGTGGGAGAGAGACTTGAGAGAGGGGGAGAGATAAATAGAGAAAAAGATATATAGAGAGAGGGGGAGAGAGAGAGAGTTCTATATGTTACATACGTGGTTGTCATTGCACCAAAAGGTTGACCTATTAATGCTCGATACAATTTCCAAATTTATAAAAAGATCCATGGGAGGTGATTAATCCATGTCACAAACCCAAGTGACATGTTGAACAAAGGATACCAAGGGACACACCATCTTGCAACAATCCCCCCATCAAATGCAAGGGTTTTGAACCTATGACCTCAACTCTGATACTAATTATTACATTGGTGGTTGTTTTTGCACCAAAAAATCAACCTATTAATGCTCAATATAATCACCAAATTTGTAAAAGATCCATAGGAGGCAGTTAAGCCATGTCATGAACCCAAGTGTTGTTTTGCATAAAGGAGACAAAGGGACACACCATCTCGTAAAACTCTAGTTAGGGAGGGAGGGAGAGACTTGAGAGAGACGGAGAGGGGGTGTGAGGGAGAGACTTAAGAGAGAGAGAGAGAGAGAGAGAGAGAGAGAGAGAGAGAGAGAGAGAGAGAGAGAGAGAGAGAGAGAGAGAGAGAGAGAGTTAGTGTGGGAGGAAAAGACTTGAGAGAGAGAGAGGGAAAGAGAGAAGGGGATGGGAGGGAGAGACCTAAGAGTATTGAGACTTGAGAGAGAGGGAACAAGAGAGAGATAGAGTGAGAGAGTGAGAGGGAGAGGGGGTGGGAGGGAGAGATCTGAGAGAGAGGGATATATAGAGATAGGGGTAGGAGAGAGGGGATTGAAATTAGAGGGACTTATCAAGGTAGGGTGGGAAGCATAGGAGGGAGGGAGAGAGAGGGTGACTTGGGAGGAGAGAAAGAGAGAGATAGAGGTAGAGATAGAGATAGAAATAGAGATAGAGACAAAGATAGAGACGGAGACAGAGACAAAGACAAAGAGAAAGATAGAGATAGAGACAAAGATAGAGACAAAGATAGAGATAGAGACAAAGATATAGAGATAGACAGAGAGAGATAGAGAGATAGATAGATAGAAAAACATACATACAGACAAATAGACAAACAAAAAGATAGACAGGAAAAGACAAAGATAGAGATAGAGATAGAGATAGAGATAAAGATAGAGAGAGAAAGAGATGGAGAGAGATAGAGAGATAGAGAGACAAAGAGAGATAAAGAAAAAGATAGAGATATAAAAAAAGAGATATATAGACAAAGAGAGGGAGATATACATTCAAAGAGAGAGAATTAGGGTGGGAGATAGACACCTAAGAGATAAGGTGGTGCAGGAGCACTAGGCAAAGGACTATTTTTCTTTTTGAGTTTTTAATTTTTTGTGCTATAATAAGGTCATGTTGACCATTATTTTAAGTTATTATAGTTTTTTTTGTCTTTGGAAAAGAGGGTGTCAAGATTCCAATGAGTTTGGAGGCTCAATTTGCTAAATAGTGAAAAATTGTTAAATGTCTGAAAACACGGCGGGTTTTACAAAAAGGCATTTTTAGGTCATTTAAGCCTCGACCAAAGAACATAAATTGTTGGGAAGGAATATTTAAGGCATTCCACGACCTTTTTGGTTGGTTATAGGTTCTTTGTACAGACTGTTTTTCTAGAAATTAAAGAAAACAACTTTCTTGTCTTATTTTCTGTGTTTTTCTGTTCTTGTTTGTGTAACAGCAACTAAATGAATTAAAAGAGGAGTTTTATAAGTTTTTTTAGCATGTAGAGAAGCCTCTGGAAGTTTTTTTTTGGCACATTTGATAGCTGTTTCATCATTTTCACACATTCTTGTAAATTCTATGTTTTTTTCCCTTATTTGTTGTTTTGACTGGAACTATGTAAAAATGGAGTTCTAGGCTGCATTACCTCCGTACTTGGAAGTATGGAACTATTGGGAACATGGTAAGCCTCCATATCTGTACATATTTTAGTGGTAGGTGTTAGGTTTTCTTTAGTTGCAGGAGCTATGAGAAAAGCCTTGCCCTAGGCGAGCCAGAGAAGAGCCCGGCTAGGAAAGGCTGCAGAACAACATTGATAACTTGCAGGGGAGAAAATATTTTCAAAAAATTATTTTTGGAGAATTTAGGGGAAGGTCTTGGCCACATGTGGCACCAAGGAGGAGAGCCTAGCAGTCTGTTTAGGAGGAGAACTTTTCACCAGTCCTAAAATGGGTTCTGGACAGTTAGAAACCCTAGTTTTCTGGGTAGTGTTTGCATGAGGGCAAAGAACTGCTTGGAAAGATCCAATACCCTAGAAATATTGAAGCTTTAGACAAGGGAAACACATTTCCTAAGCCAAGAACCATGTTTCTTTGGTGGGTTTAGGAGGGAAAAGCAATTTACCCCTATTCAAAGACCAAATAGTGGCTCAAGAGCAAAACCTTTGGAATAGGCATCATGCAAGTGTTTGTAAGATGGAGTCTAAGTGAAGTTCCAGAAACCCTAGGAGGTTGTTTTGGAGTTTTGGAAAACATTCCCTCACACCTGCAAGATTAATTCATGTATTGAGGGAGGATTAGTCTTTTGGATGCATAAAAGGCTAAGAAAGAAAGGAGTCATAGCATCAAGATTTGGTTTGGTAGTTGCAAACTTGACAAGATAGTGAGGTTGGCAGGAGAACTAGGGGAACTTAGATAAGGTAGAGTTCCTATAGGTTAGGGTGGAACAAAAATTTCACCAAGGAGGTCTATGTCAAGGCCTAGCACAGGAATCTGTGATTGGTTCCTGCAGCATCTGAAAACAGTGTAACTAATTCCTGCAACTTCCAAGAATCTGTGATTGCTTCTTGTAGCCTCCCTATCATAAGGAGAAATGGAAAGAGTGTGTGAGAGAGAGTTCTCTAGATATGGTAGGAAGGAGATACCTGAGAGAGGGAGAGGGAGACACACACACACACATAGAGAGAGAATTCTATAGTTAGGGTGGGAGGGAGAGACCAGAGAGAAGGGGGAGAGAGGGAGTGGGAGAGATAAACTTGAGAGAGCGAGAGGTGGTGGGAGGGAGAAACTTGGGAGGGAGAGAGAGAGGGGGATGGAGGTGGAGAGAGATAGAGTGACAGAGAGACCTAAGAGAGGGAGAAGGGTTGGGAGGCAAAGACCTAAGTGAGGGGGACTGGGAGAGAGGGGGTTGGAGTGAGAGGGACTTATTGAGGTAGGGTGGTATGGAGAGAGAGAGAGAGAGAGAAAGAGTTCTCTAATTAGGGTGGGAGGGAGATACCTAAGAGAGGTAGAGGGGGTGGGAGGGAGATGCCTAAGAGAGGAAGAGAGAGAGAGAGAGTTCTCTAGTTAGGGTGGGAGGGACATACTTGAGAGAGGGAGAGGGGGTGGGAGGGACATACTTGAGAGAGAGGGAAAGAGAGGTTGTGGAAGAGAAATGGAGTGAGAGAGAGAGATTTAAGAGAGGGAGAGGGGGTGGGAGGGAGAGACTTGAGAGAGACGGGGAAGAGGGAGTGGGAGATAGAGTGAGTGGGAGAGCGATGTTGTGGGAGAGAGATAGAGGGAATGAGAGAAAGAGATACTTTAGATAGGGAGAGGGGGTGAGAGGGATAGAGAGAGGGAAGGAGAGAGGGAGTGGGAGAGGGGGGGTTGGACCTGAAGCCTAAATGATAAACCTCAAACCCTAAACCCTAAATCTTAAACCATAAAGCCTAAACCCTAAAATATAAAACTTGACAAATTCAACTCTTTCAAAACATGAGCATGCTTTGGAAAATTTGAAATGTGGATGTTGTAAGTGCAATCCAAAATGTGCTCATGTTATAAAGTGATCTCATTATAACACATGTAGTTTTGTCTCTTTTTGAAAATGGTAAAAAATGCATTGACACTTGTGACTTGGCCCACATGCTCTGTTATTCTCCTTCTTCTATGCATGCAAGAACATGCAAGAAATTACTCACACGCAAGAATTTACACATTCCTCCACCACCTTTGCATCAACTCTCCACCATTCTTTTTCTAGTTTGCAACTTAGGAAGGAAATAATAGAGTTTTTACATAAAATTTGATTATATGTATAGTGTTGCAAAAAGTAACCCTTTTTCACACTTAATTTTGGAATGAATAATAATAATAAAATGGACCTAATTGATGCCTTATTTAGGAGGTTGTAAAGTGTATCTTTACACTTTCACACTAATATAGGGATTTAATTAATTAATTGAGGTTAATTGAGGTTAATTGGCCACTTAAATTTAAATCTAAGCCTTATTTATTGCATTTTTCAAGGGATAAAACCTAACACTCATTAATAATATTTCACAACACTTAATTTTGCAAGGTTTTTGTCCTAGGATACTAACCTAAAACCCATTCACGGCCTGGTGAATGGGTCCTCACTAGGTCCTGGGACCCCCTTTTGACATGTTATTTCACATTCCCAAAAATAGGTCGTAGTTAAGTATACTAGGACCCATTTTCCCTATGGAAAATGGGTCCATAACTTAGGAAACGCCCTTTTGGGTGTGTTCTTGGAAAGAATTGAATAATTTCAAATATTAGATCTAATGATAGCTTGTGTTATTTGAATTTTGAGATTAAATATTAAGTTAAGTATAAATATAAAGTTATTTAACATAGTTTAATCTAAGAATCTAGACAGAAAAGAGAGATAATTTTCATGAGATAAGCATTCATATTGAAGAAGAAAGCAAGAGTGAATTCTTGGAGTAGCATTGTAGGTTTTCAAGCTCATTTTGTGTCAAATATCAAGCATTATTGAAGGAGTGATGATAGGTTCCTATGGAGAATCATGATGGATTCTAGGTTTTGGGAGATACACAAGACATACGACCAAGCATAATGACTTGTTTCCTAAGTGATTCCATCTTCTATGATCATTCTATTTGTAGCCTAAAGAGAGGAATAATAAGTCTTGTTACTTATTAAGGGGATTTGGGATCTCCTAAAGTAGGTCCTTTACATTTTTCATGTTTTATTCTAGGATCCTATTCTAACACAATTGAGTAGGATTAATTTACATAAATAGGGATCTTAATCTTAGACACAATTAAGCTTAGGATTGCACACACATTTCATGTTTTAGATTTCCATTTATCATCAAGGTTTGATTATCAAACTTGGGGTTTGATTCAGGAAAACCCCAATCCACCAACAAACTCCAAATTTTGTTTTTGAAGATTTGAGTAGATCTAGATCCAAAAGTGTGAATTTCAAGTTGCAATAGCTACTTCAAGGTTTAGATCTCATTTCTTGAATGGAAATTATAGAAAAGAGGGTTACATTATAGCCCCGCCCCCCTTTTCTTTGTTTCAATATGAACTAAAACTTTGATGTTTGTGGTGTTGAAATGTTCATTACATTATTGAATTGTTATAATTTAACATTATAGCTTATGTGCAGGATCATCATGGAAAAACTAGGCCCTTAAGTGGCGAAAAATTTAGAAAATTTAGAGTTAGGAAACTTGACGTAAAAATTTGAATAAGTTATCTATATTATTTAAAAAATACATATGAATAGAATATGTAGCAAATTGAATGTAGTTTCTAAACTACTAGGTTTTTTTAAATCTATTTGGTAAAATTTGAAATTTCAATGCAATAGTACTTAAATTTCGTGGAAAATAAGAAGTAGGTGTCTGTTTGACCACCCTAACCACAATAAAATGATAATTTTTTTTTATAAGATTTGAGATATAAGTAGAGGAATCATGTCCCAATGTGATGCATATTTTTTGTAATTTTTTTCCAAGTAAATAATTAATTATGAATTTTTTATTACAACTTTTAAAAATTATAAAAAACTTGTATGTTTGACCACCTTAACTTGGTCAAAACTTCATGAAATTCAATTTTTATTTTTTTAATCCTATAGTGTTTGAAGCATAGATTGTGACACATGTTTCATATTTAAAAAATGTGATACTGTTTGAAATCTATACATGTTTTTCAATCAGCCTATCAATCATAACTTTAGTCATAATTCAAATAGAAAATGAATAATAATTATTTATTAAATTCAAAGTAAAGAATAATTTGTATTGGTGGAAAGTTGAGAATCTCTTTTAAAAACCCTTTTCATTTCATCAATTTTGGGTAACAAAAAATTCATCAACCACATACCCTACACATATCCATCATATCACCACTTTTTGGCCCATCATGATCCTGCACATACCCTATGTTATTTAATTCTATAGTTTTTTTATAATTCTTGGAGAGATATAGAATTGAATGTTGAGAAGGAAGCAATTTTGTGAAAATATCCAATTATTGAGGAGTTTGATGTAAGAAGAAAAAAAAGACATTGAATTGGATAGTTTATCCAATCCAATCTTTGATTTTAAGGGAATATATTATTACTTGTGTTGTTGTGTTGAGGCCAAAAATAAATTGGAGGCCCTAGTTATAGATGTAGAAAACATCAAATACCATACAGGATTGATATTTGTTACTGAAACATGGCTTAGAAGGTACCCACATAAGAGTGTTAATGTTTGGCTCTTTCAGGACTTTAACATGTATTGCAAGATTCTTCATTAATTGAAACTTTTCATGGAATCCAATGTTCATTTGGTCAAGTATGGGGCTAGACCTTTCAACAAGACCTTTTGGAAGGTGTGTGAGTCTAACCATGAGGCAATAATTGACACAATAATGAGTAGAGAAGGCCTAGATGGTTGGTTGGATTAATTTGTAAGAATGCACATTGATTTTGTAAGGTCATGTTATTGATATCAATGTATTACAACTAATAGTTAGACATTTCATTTCTACATTTCAGGTTTACATATGTTTTTTCTTTTTATTGTTGTTTCATTTTTACATATATATAGTGAATATTGGGAAGATTATATACATATTTATGGTTTCACTATTTGACCATCTTGAGACCTCAATTTGCAAACTTGACCTTTTCAGCCCTAGATCAGACTTCGGATACCCTTTCTCAACCATCATTTCACTTGAAACATCAACCGATTCCATCACATTCATCCAAAACATATCATCTTTCCCTCATCTTAGCATTTTCATCTATTATCATAAGATATTCATCACAACCATCATCCTTAGACCTTGGTCCTTTATACCATTAGCCTACCCATATAGTTGTGGGTTAGAATAGTGTTCTTTAGGTTTTTTTATATTTTATCTTGAAGTGTATATGCATCATCAACATTTCAAAACTAGAGGTAGCAGGTACTAGAATATAACAAATGAAAAAGGAATCTATTAGAAAAACACTTGAAAAGAATTAGATCAAAGTGAATGAGATAGATAATATATTGACTGAAGAGATTATTTATGCTCTTGAGAAGATGAGGAAGATGGGTGTGTGGTATGTGCAATGGGAAAATGACAATGCATAACTAGAGCAACAAGTACTGGAATGCATGAAATGATAAAAGGAATCTACTCTTAAAACAAAACTAGTGAAAAAAGGAATTTTCTCTTTAAAAAAGTACAAAGTAAGAAGTTGAGGAAGGTGCCTATGCAATATGTGGAATGGGAAAATGAAAATGGAGAAGTGGATAATCTCAAGTTGTTTTTTGTTTCATGAGAATTTGTGAAGGAAAAGAAAGTGAGAGATAATTCTATAGGTGGATTTGAACAAAATGAATTCATATATTCTTGAACTCAAGACTTCCATGGAGCAAATACAGATAGAAATAGATGAATTCAAAGATTCTTGAAAATGAAGAAAAATAGAGAAGACTAAAATTAACCACTTATAAAAAGAATTAAAAGATAAGAAGAATATTTTATCATCAAAGAAAGGAGGTTAATGTTGTTGACAGAGAGTTGCAATCTAAAAGATGAGAATTGTTGAGCTTACAGTCATGAATAACATGAAATCCAAGAACATATAAATGAGATTTCAAGTGTTTCTACTTGATATTTTGGTGTCTATGTTAAGGTTTTGGTAAAGGTAGGGAGGATATTGGAAAGGTATTGGAATTTTCCTTTACACCTACCAATTGTATTTATTTAAATTTTTCTAAAGCCTTTCAACAAATCTATTTTGTGTATATCCTATGATCATTCTAATCCAAGGAATACTAGGGGGTGTTAATAGGAAAGAGTAGTAGAGATGAGGAAAAATGTGTGGATGGTCAAGTTGAAAATGCAAAAGAAATAGTTGGAAGTGTTGACATTTAAGTAAAACAACTGAAGACTAAAATTAACCACTTAGAAAAGGAATTAAAGGATAAGAAGAATATTTTATTGTCAATGAAAAGGAGGTTAGTTCTCTCTAAAAATGCTTGAAAAACAAGTAGACCATAATGAATGAGATAATGTATTGAATTAAGAGATTATTTGTGCTCTTGAGAAGTTGGGGAAGTTGCATGTGTAGATTCTTCTTTGTTCATTATCTAACCAAAATGACAGTTCCAACATGTTTGGAGGGGTAGTTTTATGCTAGGAAAGGTCTTGTTTCACACCCAATCATGCTGGAATAGTCTGAGGTACATTGTATCGGTGAAGTCTCTTAAGAGACCAAAGTGCAAAAAGGCATGAAACTTTGACAAGCAATTACTCAGAAACTGTCTCACTTCGAAACATTCCCTCTAATTCTACAAGATCATGTAGGGACCCTCTACAATAAAATCTCTTAGATTTTGATAGCTCAGAGGAATTTTCCCATGGTGAAGAGATTTTAGTTGATGTAAAAAGCATCAATTGCATCTAGGGTAAAGTTGCAAAGTGGTGTAGCTTGTAATTAGTTCATTGTCTAACTAAACTAACCATTCCAACACATCTGGATGGATAGGTTTATGCTATGCAAGGTCCTGTTCTGAACCCAAATAGGTCATAATAGTCTTAGCTACATTGTACCAATGATGTCTCTTAAAAGACCAAAGTGCAAAAGGGAAGAAAAATTTGATCAGAAATTACTCAGAAACCATTTCACTTAGAAATATTTCATATAATGTTATGAGATCATGTAGGGCCCATCTATAATAACCTCTCTCAATTTTTTATATCTCTAAGTCATTTGCCTACGGTGTCGAGCTTTTAGTTGATGGAAAATGGGTCAAACGAATACAGTGTAAAGTTGCAAGGTGGTGTAATTTTTGTTCTCTTTGGCATGTGACCAAACTGATAGTTCCAATGCATATAGAGGGATAGTTTTATGCTAATTAAGGTATGTTTCACACCCAAATATGTAAAAAAAATTGAGCTACATTGTACTGATGAAGTCTCTTAAGAGACCAAAGTCCAAAATGGCACTGGTACATTTTGACCAATTTTTTGACGATGACCCGTCAAAATTTCGATGGTTGTTCATCATTGTTATTTTGTCATAATTTTGATAACATTTGAAATGTCAAAATTCTGACCCGACATCAGATGTCAGGCCAGAATTTTGACATTTCAAATGCTGTCAAAATTATGACAGGTCGTCATTAAAAAATTGGTCAAAATGTACCAGTGTGGAAAAAAACTTTGAAAAGTGATTACTCATAAACTGTGTCACTTAGAAAAATCTCATCCAATGCTACTGGATCATGTAGTTCCCCTCTAAAATAACCTCTCTTTTCTTTTATAGATCAGAGGCATTTTCCCATGGTGAAGATTTTTTCAGTTGATGGAAAAAGTGTAAATTGCATGTAATGTAAAGTTGTAAAGTGGTGTAACATTCATTCAATTCATCATCCAACAAAACTGATAGTTCCAACACATTCAAATGGGTAGGTTTACACTAGACAAGGTCCTTTTTCACACCCAAACATGTTAGAATAGTTTGAGCTACATTGTACCAATGAAGTCTCTTAAGAGACCAAAGTGAAAAGGGCAGAAAACTTTGATGAGCAATTACTTGGAAACTGTCACTTAGAAACATTTTATATGATGCTATAAGATCATGTAGGGCCCATCTACAATAATCTCTTTTGGTTTTTGATATAGTCTAAGTTGTTTTCTCATGGTGTTGAGTTTTCAATCGATGGAAAACTAGTCAAATGCATGCAATGTAAAGTTTCAAGGTGGTGTAACTTTTGTTATGTTTGTCATCTAACCAAACTATTTATTCCAACACATCTAGGTGGGTAGGTTTATGCTAAGAAAGGTCCTATTTTACACCCAAACATGTCAGAATATAGTCTAAGCTACATTGTACTGACGAAGTCTTTTAAGATACCAAAGTTAAAAAGGGAAACAATCTTTGATGAGAGATTACTCAAAAACTATGTCACTTGGAAACATTTTATTTGAGGCTGTCAGATCATCTAGGACCCCTCTACAATAACCTCTCTCATTTTTTGATATCTCAGAGGTGTTTTCTTGTGGTGTTGAGTTTTTAGTTGATAGAAAAAAGTGTCAAATGCATGTAGTGTAAAGTTGCAAGGTGGTGTAACTCTCATTATGTTCATCATGCAGCCAAACTAACAGTTCCAACATGGCAAGATTGGTGCATTTTTTCTAGGAAAGGTCATGTTTCACACCCAAACATTCTAAAATAGTTTGAGTTACATTGTACAAGTGAAGTCTCTTAAGAGACCAAGGTGCAAAAAGGTAGCAATATTTGATGAGCTATTACTTAGAAACCATTTCACTTATAAACATTTCATATTAGGTTATGGGATCACATAGTGTCCCTCTAGAATAACTTTTTTTGTTTTTAATATCTCAGAGGCATTTTCCCATGGTCGAATTTTTTTTCATGCTCCAAAAACTATCAGATGCAGGTAGTGTAAAGTTGCAAAGTATGCTACTTTTTGTTTTCTTCTTCATTGGGCCAAACTGTTAGTGCAAACACATCCAGTTGAGCACATCTATACTAGGCATGGTCATCACCCTTCATTATAAAAGGGTCGTATTCTTTCCTAAGTGAAGGTTCACAACTTTTCACCTAAGGTTGTATTCTTAATTAAATTCTTCAAGGATTTTATAGATGTCTTTATCAAAAATAAATTTCTCTACCTTTTATGTCTATTCTTATCAACCTAGAAAGCATTTCAACGAACAATTTTTTTAATACACACAGAGTAATCTTATTGAAGATACATCCGATCATTAAGGAAAATTAAAGATATATATAATACATAAAGTATGAGTCGTACAAGTGAATACATGTAATATGCGAATTACATATAGGAAGCATGAAGCATACATGTCAATACACGTAATACATGAATTCTACATAGGAAGAATAAAGCATGCATGTGGAAACATGAAGTAATAACATGAAGAATGAATCATACATATATTCATACAATTGATTTAATGTTCAATAGTCTTATAGGACAATAATGTTCAAACTTTATTATATATTTACAATTATATAAAAGAAGAGTACATGTAAAACACTTGGGTTTTAAATATTTGAAGTAAACCATCTACAAATATCTATTGAAATCTAGATTTATAATGAAAATATGGACTCCATCAATAAAAAATATGTGTATTAACCAAATATCCATATAGGAATGCATCAATATATGTCAATATAAGTATAAAATGTATACAAAATGTCCATATAGGCTTACAATAATTCCATATAGGCATACAATGTCAAGTATATGAAATACAAAATATGTCCAAAATTGCCATATAGGCATACAATAAAGGACCCCAATCAAAATTCATTTCCCTCTAGGTGAATAAATCAAATGGGAGACCTTTGATCACTGGGGGATGGAGATGTGTATGAAACTGGTCTACTTTGAACATGAGGGTTTCTCACCCTATTTAGTTCATGATCAAGCTTTAGTTGTTACAATAAAAAGTAAAGAGATTAATATATAGAAATTACATTATAAGAAATTATATATTTAACAAAATAATCATGTACCACCTCCAAATGATCTTTCTCCACATTTTCCACAATAGTAGGATTAGGTTGTGGCATTTTAATGTCCTATAGAAACCATCTAGATAGAAATTAAACTACAAAACAATAATCATTTGATTTTTCAATAATAAACAACTCTAATAAAGAATGTAATTTGAAATTTACTAATATTCCTCATACCCCCATCAAATGTATCAAGCTATCAATTATAAAAGACACACCATGATCCATTTCCATATGAACATTGGGTGGTGTCTCTGCTCACATCATCTGAAAATAAAACAACATTATTCAATTATGAAAACCATAATAGTGATGTAGGTCAGGGCTTATAATATATGATATAGTCAACAAAATCTTGAGTGCTTTGGTAGAAATGTATGAAAAATGTGGTAGCATAGAGAAATTAGTGAACTATTTAAAAAAAAAAATAGTGTACTTTGATCAAATGCTTTGGTAGACATGTATGGAAAATATGGTAGCATAGACAAGGAAATGAGTTGTTTGAAAAAATTCTTCGAAGAAATGTGGTCTCATTGTGATGGAAATCACTATGAGACCAAATTTCTTTGAGGATTTTTTCTGACCAACACATTTCCTTGTCTATGCTATTTCTTACTATTATGCTTTGATAGATTTTTTCCAAGCATCCATAGCTTATTTGAAAGCACCTATTTTAGGATTTTATCAATAGAAACAAGGGAGTGAAGTACTTGATAAAATTATTTCATACACATGTATGTAAAATGTGGTAGCATAAACAAGGCGGTGATGTTTTTGAAAAATGCCTCAAAGAAATGTGGTCTCATGGTGATAGAAATCACCATGGTACCACATTTATTTGATGCATTTTTTTCAAATATCTCACCACCTCATCTATGCTATTGCTTACTATTATGCTTTGATATATTTTTTCCAATCATCCATAGTTTTTTTCGAAAGGACATGTTTTAGGCTTTTAGCTATAGTAGCAAGGAAGTGAACTATTTGATAAAATGCTTTGGTAAACATGTATGGAAAATGTGGTAGCATATACAAGGCAATGATTTGTTTGAAAAATTACCTCGAAGAAATGTGGTCTCATGGTGATGGAAATGACCATGAGACCACATTTTTTTGAGGAATTTTTTCAAAAAACTCATTACCTTTTATATTCCATTGCTTACTATTATGCTTTGATATATTTTTTCCAAGCATCCTATTTTGTTCGAAAGTACTTGTTTTAGGATTTTAGCCATAGTAGCAATGAAGTGAACCATTTGATAAAATGCTTTGGTAGAAAAGTATGGAAAATGTGTTAGCATAGACAAGGCAATGAGTTGTTTGAAAAAATCCCTCAAACAAATTTGGTCTCATGGTGATGTCAAAAAATGCCTCAAAGAAATATAGTCGCAGGGTGGTGGAGACCATATTTCATTGAGGCATTTTTTGACATCACCATAAGACCACATTTCTTTGAGACATTTTTTCAAATAGCTCATTTCCTTGTCTATGCTACCACATTACTATTATGCTTTGATAGGATTTTTCCAACCATCCATAGCATAGATAAGGTAGTGAACTACTTGAAAAATACCTCAATAAAATATGGTCTCATGGAATGTCATGACAAGAAAATGCAATTGACACCTACTCCTAGTTATTAGTTATGCAATGTGAAGTGATTGCATAACTCCTATGTTGAATTTCTAAAAAACTATATTGTAATTTAAATTTTGTCATCTATCAACATCTAGTTATTAGTTATGCAATGTGTAGTAATTCTTTGAGTTTGAAAGATGTGCAATTCAATGTAATAAATGATATGAATATAAACTAAAAAAATTATAGTAAGTACAATTCATTAGATAAACTCTTTATTTTATTACTTGAGTGAAGCTTTGAACTCCACCTCCATTGGGAGGTGTTGCTATGACATATCCAAGACTAACCTATTAAACATCTAAAATTAGATATTAGAATACCATTCATATAAAAATGCTTTTCACATGTAATATTTACAATTTTTTGATAATCACATAACTCAGCAATACATGTCATAGTGTAATACGAAGGTGGAGAACCACTAAAAACTGAGTGAGTGTTATGACCCTAAAATTTCATTACAATAATTAAACTAAACTAGTTAATCTTGAATTTCAAATATTAAGTTCAATAAATTCAATTCAATTCACTTTCTAACATTTACTTGAGTATCAAGGCCAAAAGCCTTATTTAGGAGGGTGTCTATGTTAACCAACAGTTGAGTTGCAGATGTAGCTTATGCACCTACATCTTGACTATCCATTGGGTCATAACCACAGGCTAACTTGCAAGCCTGACAAGTATGGGGTGGAACCCTACTCCTTGGAGTTTCCCCTGACTCACGATATGTTGCTAGAATCTCTGTGATGCTCTACATCAACAAAGTAATGGACTATAGTGTCTCAACCTCAACAGTCTCCTTCATAATGGAAGGGATAGCCACATGCTCATAGGCTAGTTTGGAGAGTTCTCATCTCACTAGTTGATGTGGGTAAAGATGTTCCCGTGGTCTATCTTGTGCAAACCCACCCACCACCTGTACCCTAGAAGTCTCGCATATCAAAATAGTTGGAAAATTTGTTGAGGACAAACTCGTAGTAGAGTTTTCTCAAGAAATATTATGGGGCCTCATTATTGTTTCATGGAGGATGGTCAAAAACCATCCACCATCTCTACCAAAAATTGTTCTTTATCCTTTGGTGTTTGCACCAATATATTTGGAACCTCTTGCTTGTAGGGTGTAGAGGTTGATTTGTATGTGGGTTTTTTAAAAGGGAACACAAGTAATTTTTTTTATTTTTTTAACTTTTTACTTGTTTCAAGGATAGTTTCTCTGCATAATATTATCCTTACTCCCATATCTTCTCTTCACAATCACTTAATTTCTTGATAATTAACTCTACATGTGTTAACATAGATTCAAGTGATTATTCAAACATCTGGTTCTTTGTGAGGTTGAACTTGTAGGATCTTTCAACCTTGCAATTAACTCCTCAATTTTATTTTTGTTATGTTCAATTTCCCCATCAAATTTTGTTGAGTTCCAGAGGGATGTTGAGGAATTGTTGGAGGTTTTTGTTGGGGTTTTTGTTCAGTAAGTATTTGGACATGAGGTGAAGAAGGATTTTGAGGAGAAGAAGGAGGTGGAGTATCAACTCTTTAAAATTTAAGAAATTAATTGCAAAATCATATTAAATATACCTATTTAATAACAAATTTATAAAAACAAATAAAAACTTACTCCTTTGATCTCCCCATCGATGTATTGACATTCTAGCAAAGAATTGGTGAAGAATCGATGAAGAAATTGTGAAGTTTGATCTCTCAATAACATGAGCATGCTTGGGAAGGGTTTGAAGGCCAAAAATGGATAAAATAAAATAGTGGAAAAATGAAAGAAGTCTATTTTTTTCTTTTAATATGAAATAATGTTCTTGCATTATAACACAAGCATGTTATGTCTTTAGTGTGACCAATCCTCACCAAGCCATAACATGAGTGCATTATTATGCACTTGCATTATGGATTTTTTAAAAATCAAAGATGGGTGGCCACAAATTTCCCCCCCATATTCTTTCACCCACCCAAGTATGAGTTAAGTTATTGAAGGATGTTAAGATAGGTGTGTGAGATGAAAACAATGTAGCAAAGTCTAGTTTGTTAGAGTGTGAGATTGAGTAATGCAGTGTGAGCTTTCATGTGTTAGTTTACTAGATGTAGTTTGCAAAAGGTGGCTACAATCATTCAATTAGACTATAGAGTTGTTGAATTCATTGTGGTGGATTCTTTGTTCCATTAAGATTCTTTTCTTTGTATAACATTCCTTCTATATCTTCTTTCCTATTCTGGTAGTGAGCCTTTTGGCAGTGACCCTTTCTTTGTAGGGCACTGAGCCCTCCAATAGTGAGCCCTATTGTATTCAGTTTTGATATTACTTATATTGTGAGCTAATCCTCACTATAGTTTTTCCCTTCTTTAGTTTTCTATGTAAATATGGTGTTCTCTTATGTATGGTGTTAAGTTGTTTTTAGTTTTTTTTATTTACTTTTCATGCAAATTCATCACAATAGATTAAGGGCTTAATGAATAAATGCTAATTTAAATATTCATGATGGTTTTGAAGTTTTAAGGTACAACTAATTCAACCCCCCATCTCAGTTGTCTTGTGAATTCAACAATTGGTATTGGAGTAAGGTTCTTTGGAAGAAATATTAACCGCTTAAGGTAGATCTAGGATGGCACACAAGAAGGAGATCCCTATATTTGATGGAGCAGACTATGTATTTTGGAAGACAAGGATGGAAGGCTTCATGGAGAATCTAGGATATGATGTCTGGAAATTAGTTCAAGATGGATATACTATACCTACAAATGGTCTGAGTACTAAATTTGAACTCAAGGCTTATGAAAGCAATAGTAAATCAAGGTATGATCTCTTGAGTAGTCTTATAAATTCTAAATGAGTGAAAGTTATAAATTTGGGAAAAATTGGAAAGTATTTATGAAGGAGATGATATGGTTAAATAAGCTAAAATGCAGAACTTAAAGATCACATTTGAGAACTTGTGGATGTCTGAAAATGAAAAAATTACAAGCTATATGCAAAGGTCAGATGAAGTAGTCGACTCCATCAGAGGTCTTAGAGGAAAATTCAAGGAACCAAAAGTGGTAAACAAAATTCTTAGAATCTTTCCTAAAACTTACAACCATAAGGTTGTTACTATTTAGGAATCTCAAAATCTAGATCATTATAATAGAGATAAATTGTATGGATCTTTAACTACAATTCAAATGAGGGAATTTGCTACTAACAATGGTGCAAAAGTTGAGACTAATTTTAAGGATACAAAAATAAAGAAAACTAAAGAACCAAAACAAGAATATCTTGATGATATCGAAGCTAAATTTATATTAAGGATGAGGTGTATTGGTAAGTAGCAAGGTAAGTTTCCTTTCAAATGTTTTGGTTGTGGAAAGATAGGTCACTATGCTTCAAGATGTCCAAATAGAATTGTGAATGGAGAAAACAAGGAGAACAAAGGAAATATGATTAAGAAAATCTATTATGTTAGAGAAGATGTAAGTATTTTTTATGATGAATTTGATTATGGAGATGATGACAATGAAAGTGTGTTCATGGCTTTAAAAGATGAATCTTTTTCTACTAACTTTGAAAAATGTGTGAAGGAATATCCTCTAGAGAAAAAGGATAAGACTTAAGGTACTTTGGTATCTACCTTTCATGCTAGACATGATAAGAACTATTGGATCATTGATAGAGGTTGATCTATTCCTATGACCAAAGAGAAGAGTAATTTTGTTAAACTTGAAAATTTTGATGGAGGAATTGTTAGATTTGGTGATGATTTAGGTTCTAAGATATATGGAATAGGTTCAATCAATTTTTATGGCAAGCATATAATATTGAAGATGTTTACTATCTTAAATTTTTAAGGAATAACCCCTTGAGTGTCAGAAAAATGTGTAGCAAAGGATGTAATCTCATGTTTCAGTATGATGGATGTGAGATCAGAAAAGGGTCTTAAACTATGATTGTTGTTGGAAGAAGGATAGAAAAAATGTTGATCATCTCAAGGATGTTGATGGTCATTGCTTTATAACTCATATCAATGAAAGTTTCTTATGGAACAGAAGGATGTGTCACATTAATTTTGATAATCTTGTAAGAATCAATTCAGTTCAAGCCTATCAATGTTGTCTACAAGGATTGTGAGATTGGGAGGAAGTTTTAAAGGAAATGAACAATATACTACTAGATTGTTGGCATTGGTTCATATAGATCTTTGTGGTCCCAAGAGAATAATAATTCTTCAAGGTGATAGGTATTTCATGTTTTTTATTGATGATTACTCTAAAATTACATGGGTTACTTCTCTTAAAGAAAAATTTGAAGCCTAGGATAGATTCAAAGAATTTAAAGTTATGGTTGAGGATGAAATGGATATGAAGATCAAGTGTTTGAGGTCTAATAGAGGTGTATATTTTACCTGCAATAAATTTAACATGTTTTGTGAGAATCATGGCATAAAGAGGCACTTGTCTACCCCTAGGAATCCTTAGAAAAATAAAGTGGTTGAAAGGAAAAACAAGATTGTTCAAGAAGTGGCAAGGACAATGATGAAAGATGTTAACCTATCTGAAGTCTACTAGAGAGAAGAAATTCATATTGTTGTTTGCATACTTAACAGAGTTCAAGCAAATGCTAATAGCACAAAGACTCCCTATGAGTTGTGGTATGGAAGGATCCCTCCTGTCAAATACTTTAGAGTATTTAGAAGAAAATTTTATGTCAGAAGAGATGAAGAAAATTTGGAAAAATGTGATGCAATATTTGATGAAGGAATCTTCCTTGGATATTCTTCTAGAAGCAAATCCTACCGGTGCTATAACAAAATATTAAGAAAGATTGTTGAGAGTTCAAGTGTCATGGTTGATGAGTATTTTCAAAACTCAGTGGTGATATATGGATATGAATCAGATGATCCTGATTGTAGAGAAAAAGAAAAAGCTAAGGAAAAGTAAATGTAGACTTAAGAGGAAGAAGTTTTGGAAAAGACCCCTAGAACCCCTAAGTATGTGTAGAGAAATCATTCTAGAGAACAAATCATTAGTGACAAAAGAAAAGGTATATTAACAAGGAGGATAGCTGCTAAAGAAGAGGTGAATTATTTTCTACTTTCTCAAGTTGAACCTAAAATAGTAATTGAGGCATGCAAAGATGAATATTGGATGAAATATCTGGAAGAACTACTTTAGATTAAGAAAAATAAAACTTGGGAAATTGTTCGAACACTTGTAAATAAAAATATAATTGGATCTAAGTGGGTATTTTGTAATAAACTAAATGAGAATGGAGAAGTCGTAAAGAATAAATCAAGTTTTGTGTGTAATGTCTATTCACAAGTTGGGTATGTGCAGGATCATGATGGACCTAAAAGTGGTGATATGATGGGTATTTGTAGGGTATGTGGCTAACGATTTTTTTTAACCCAAAATTGATGAAATGAAAAGGGTTTTTAAAGGAGATCCTCAGATTTCCATCAATATAAATTATGCTTTACTTTGAATTTAATAAATAGTTATTATTCACTTTCTATTTGAATTACGACTACAATCCTGATTGATAGATTGAAAAAAATATATAGCTTTCAAACAATATCACATTTTTGGAATCCAAAACATGCATCACATTCTATAGGATTAAAAAAAGAAAAAATTAATTTCATGAAGTTTTGACTAGGTTAAGGTGGTCAGACATGATTTTTTATATTTTTTAAAAGTTGTAATAAAAAATTCATGATTAATTATTTACTTGGAAAAAAAAATTACAAAAAAATATGCATCACATCTAGACATGAGTCCTCTACTTATGTCTAAAATATTATAAAAAAATATTATCATTTTACTGTGGTTAGGGTGGTCAGACAGACACCTACTTCTTATTTTTTCCCTAAAATTTAAGTACTACTGATAGAAATTTCAAATTTTCACCAAATAGATTTTTTTTTTTAAATAAACCTAGTAGTTTAGAAACTACATTCAATTTTCTATAGATTCTATTCTTACATATTTTTTAAATAATACAGATAACTTATTCAAATTTTTATGTCAAGTTGCCTAACTCTGATTTTTCTAATTTTTTTGCCACTTAAGGGCCTGTTTTTCCATGATGATCCTGCACATACCTAGTTCAAAGTATAGATTTTGAGGAGAAATTTTCTCTTATGGTAAGAATGGAAGCTATCAAGATGTTTTTGGCTTTTGCAGCACACAAGGACTTCAAATTTTATCAAATGGATGTGAATTCTACTTTCTTGAATGGAGAATTGGAAGAAGTATACAAGGAACAACCGGAAGGATTTCAGTTAACAAATAAACCTAATATGGTCTACAGATTCAAGAAGGAATTATATGGCTTGAAGCAATCTCCCAAAGCTTGGTATGTAATGTGGGATGGGTATTTGATACAACAAAGATTCAATAAAGGTAGTATAGATAATAATCTTTACTTCAAAGTTGAAAAAGATCAAATCTTGACTATAATTGTGTATGTTGATGACATAATTTTTGGAGGCAATGAAGCTATGTGTAAGAATTTTTCTGAAGAGATGCAAAAATGGTTTAATATGTCTATCTTTAGGGAGATGAATTTCTTCCTTGGGATACAAATCAATCAAACAAACAAAGGTATATGCATTTCACAATAAAGTATGCCAAAGAAATGTTGAAGAAGTTTTGAATGGAAGACTCTAAGCCAATATCTACTCCTATGGTTACTTGTTTCAATATGAGAGTGAATTTAATGAATCTCCTAAGGCTGATTAGAGCATGTATAGATCAATGATTGTTGGACTGCTATATCTAACTACAACTAGATTGAATATCATCCATGTAGTTTATTTTGTGGCCATATTTTAATAAGATCCTAGAGAGTCACATGTTATAGTATTAAAGAGGATATTTAAATACTTAAAGGGTACTCCAGATCATGGCTTGTGGTATCCAAAGATAATAACTTCACCTTGAGTTCTTACACAGATGCAGATTGGGCTAGTTGTGTTGATGATAGGAAAAGCACAAGTGGTGGTGCATTATTTCTTGCATGTATATTAGTATCATGGCTAAGTAAGAATCAATACTCAATTTCTTTATCTACTATAAAGTTTGAGTACATTGCAGCAACATCTTGTTTCACATAGGTGTTATGGATGAGGAAAATATTGAAGGATATCAGAGTAGTGTATGATGAGCCTATTTCTATATTTTGTGATAATACAAATGTAATCAATATTTTAAATAATCTAGTGATGCATTCAAGGACAAAACATATTTCAATCAGATATCACTTTTTGAGAGAAAAGGTTTTGGAGAATAAAGTGAAACTTGAATATGTGTTTGCAAACAACTAGATTGTTGATATATTCACTAAGGCTCTTGCTAAGGATACTTTTGAGTATCTCTAGGAGAATTTAGGGGTTATTACCCATCCTTCTTTGAACTAGATGCATAAGGGCATGCATCATTCCAGTGGATCTGAAGATTCTTTCTTTATTCTAGACTAATGTTGATGGCTACCTCTCAAGAGGAGTAGGTAGTTGTATTGTTGGTTGTTGCAATCAAAAGAGTGTGTGTTTTCATTGTGTTATGGTAGTTTATTTGGTACAATTTGGCGTGTGCTCCTAAGGGGGAGTAATCATAGCAGTAAATAAAAGATTTTGAAAAACAACAATAATAAGGTTGTTCGATGTCAAAGGAAGAGACTTAAATAGTGCAAGAATTTTAGTCCTTTTCCATTGATGTCAAAGGGGGGCAAAGAAACTAAACCAAAAGAAATAAGGTGTCCACCTTTTAGGAGATGGAACTTTGGGACCTATTTCACACTTTAGTTCATTAGGAAACCAAGATCCCTAAACCAAGTGACTTAATTGAGGGAAGGACTAGGGGATTCCTTGTGTGATTAGATAGGGGTTCACAATTGAATAAAGTTTCCAAGGATAAATGTAAAAAATTATGAACAAAACCCTAGAAACTTGAAAGCATTAAATCAAATTGACAAAAAGTGTGAAACAAAAAAGTACCTATAAGAATGGAGAGGTCAAAACAAGGTCTAAAAACCCTAAAAAAATTGTTATTTGGGGTGCACTGGGATTGATACGCCAAGCTATGTAGTCCTGCTATAGGAATCTAGGTAGAATCTAGATTCTTCTAGTGACTGTTCATGATCTACAAAAAATTGTCAAAAGGGCTATACAGGGACTCATATGCCAAGTAGGGTGATTTAGTCCTATTAATAGGTTTTGACAGATATTTTGGTAGCTTCTAATGATCTTCTGTAGCTTTCACCTTATCCGATATTCAAGTCTAAAAATTTAAATTTTGTCTGATAGGTGAGTTATTGTGAAGATGACAACTCCTTGAAAACTTTGATAAATTACTAGGAGAAATTATGTGAAATAACCTTGTAATTATACTTGTTTATGCCTAATTTTTTAAAATTACAACACTACAATCCAACAAAAAATATAGGATAATAGAATCCTACCAAGAATTTGATTTAAAAGAGTTCCAGGTTAAAGCGAGACTCATATTCCAGGTTGGGCATATGAGTCCCAATAGATAAAACCTGGGATATAAACTCCAAGAAGCGTTAGGTTCAATGCAACATTTAAAATTAGGCCTTGAGACCTAGGTGGGACCTATATGCCCAAGGTGGTGTATGAGTACTAGATCCCTAGATCTGGAACACAACCAAAAACATTATATTATGATTTTTCATTTGTTAAATGTTGAGATTATCCTCAAAAAAATGCATTTAAGTAGGCTTTTAGATGCAAACTAGGACCAATTAAGGCATAAATAAACCTATTTTTAGTAGGGAGGCCCCAAAAAAGTGTGAAAATGTAAATTGATACATTTTTCTACACTACATTTAGCCCCCACTTTAGTGAGAGGATGACCTTGCGTCAAACTCACACTAAATTAGACAAATTTGCATCAAGAGGGGTCCAACTGTTCCAATGCTAGTCAGATAGGATGACATCAATCAAGAGGGATGATCAAGCCCCTACAATTGAGATCTTATGGAAAACAAATATAGGCACAAAAGCACATGCATGTGAATAATGTATGAAGCAACAACAAGGTGCAAGCATACATTGCCAAAGACATAATGAGTAAAAAGAAAAAGGGATGGATCAAGACTCAACTATTTGTCCAACTCGATGTGGATCAAGCCTAAGCTATTTTTCCAAAAATAAATGTTTACAAGTGGAACATGATGTCCACTATGCAAAACAAATGCACGCTCACATGGGCTAGTGGAGTTTGGTATCCACTAGGTGAGCCCCAAAATAAGTGAGATACATATGCACACAACCGGTATGCACCCACATAGACAAGCAAGTGGCTATGGGAAATTCATGCCTATGGTTGTCTCCCATACATACTAACCATAACAAAGCTATACCTCCTAATAAACTTGATAAGGTGCGACAAAATGAAACTTTGAGCTTATGAACAATATGCAAGTAAATATTTATTCAAAGGGACTTTGCTTAGTTCATGTAAGGTCTCTTCTTAAGGAACGTTATGCCTAATATCTCCAAGATAGGACAAATCAAATAAATATCATTCTCTTAGAGGAAATCAAACCCAATGACATCATCAAGAAAGGGATGCATTGCAAAAAGAAAGAAAATCACACAGTGAAACATGTTAAATTTCAAAAGATAATGTCAATGTATGCCCCCACTTTAAAGTGATTGCTAAAACCATTGTTGTGAGAAATTTGCTTTAAATTAGCCAATGAAGAAGACATGAGAGCTTATTTGGAAAGCCCTATTCCAAGTCATATGTTCCCAAATGAAACTACATCATGAATAAAGGGTTGCCCCAAAAATGTAATGCTAAACATAGAAAGAAAAGTACAACACATGTGAGCCAACTTAAAGCATGTCATCCACATCCCAATCTTGCTCCTACATATACATGGAAGGTGGTCAACTAGCCCAAAGAGATAATGACAAGTGCCATATGATGACAAGGCTACCTAATCCCTTGCCCCCACTTAGTGCAGGACAAGGATGAGTCGAGGTGATTGATGAGAAACTCGTAAATTAGTATCAATTAGAGGAATTAGGTGCTTCAACACAAGGAAGAGCACCAAAATCCTTAAAATGTTTAATTTTTTTACTCAAAGCCATGCATTCATTAGTAGAATGACCTTGAACTCTATGATATGCGCAAAATGAAATCTTCTTGTACCATTTCTTTCATGTTTTTAGAGGGAGATATATCAAGTGATCTTGGAGGAGTCTCAACATGATACTCTCTTGATCAACAGTAGGAGATATTTCTTTCTTAGAACAAGTTGTCATACACACAATAGATGATAAGGCCTTAGATGAAGATGGAGATAGAGGTGGTAAACTTAGATCTTTCTTGAAAAGGTATGGTATAGACTTCACTTGTTCTCTATCATTTTTCTCCATGTTTTCATTATATCCATGTTTAGAAAGGGGTTTGTATCCAAGACTATAATATTCTTCCAACTGAGATGAAGGGGTTTCATGCTTTGGAGAAGGATTGAATTCTTCATGAGAACACAAATCCTTTTGGGTTTCTTAAATTTATTCATCTCCCTCTCATCTTGGATGGGGGTTGGAGGTCCCCCATCACCACCATGGGGTGATGGTTTTCACATAGAACCAAGATGAGCACATGAAACATGAGGTTTTTTAGGTGTAGATTGTGAGATTTTGCACTCTCCCATAAAGGAGGGCATAAAATCTACTGAACTACCATCGTCACTAAAGCATGTGTCTAAAAAATGAATCATTTGTATATGAATTTGGATTTTGAGGGAGATATTTTGGATTCTTTGTTGAAATGAGGCATAAAATCTAATGACCCCCAATCATCACTAAAGAGTTTTGTTTTACATGGAATAAAATTAGGATTAACATCAACTTTTATAGGTTCTACTTTTGAGATTGCAATGAAATTATTAGGGGAGTTGGAAGTGTTATGCTAATTTTTAACTTGTGATTTATAACTTTTTTCATCTACTTCAATCATATATATTTTGTTGTTGTATTCAAATTTCATCCCACAGTGAAGAGTAGATGAAACTCCTTTCATAACATGAATTCATGGTCTCCCTAGGAGAAGTTTGCATGAAATAGGTCCTAGAATGATATGGATAGGGGTAGGAAAAACTATACATCTGACCTTAATAGGAAATGTGAGCATTCCTAATGGTTTCCTATTAATATTGTCAAAGACAAAAATATTAACATCATTGAGTTCAATAAGATTATTTTCCACACTGATTTTATCTAGGAAATCAATGCTACAAGCATCAAGACCTGGTTCATTATCTATAAGGGTGCGCCTAACTACAATATCATTAATAATCACCTTTATCATCAAAGATTCACTCTTATGTTGTGTCTCAAGCAAGGGTAATTCATGTTTAGGGAATGTGATTTCTAATTTTCACTTCCATACAATTAGAGGAGGTTTCTACATCATTCAATTTCATAGAAATTTCATGTTATTATTCTGTAAAATTTCTTGGAGCATCCTATGGTGTGCAAGTAATACTTTTGCTAAAGATAAAAGGTAGGATTTTATACAAAGAATTTTCTTATCAAGATCATTCTCTTTTCCACTATGTGAAGGAAAACTTTGAGCAATAAGAAAGATATGTTGAAGCAATGGTAATGAGGTAGGTATGGTTTGTTGTTGTATATTATACATGTAAGCAATAATATTGTAATCTGGTTGTTGTGAAACATTGTTACTACAAATTTTCCTTATAATGTTTGAGATAAATTCTAGAGGTAATGGTTTAGGTTGTTGTATAATGGGAGGTGACATATGAGGCTCACTAATTAAAGGAGGCTGAATTTTTGTAGTCATAACCTCAATTGAGTTACCTAAATAACCTTATATTTAGGGGGGATCTAAAGTGAACTTAACATATTCATGTATTCCATCCACCTAAGTGTTTTTGGAGGAACATGTAGCATTAGAAGAGGCACAAACAATATTTTTATGACACTTAATGATTGGGTCTTCTAACAACAAAATACTTTCATCACAAATAGGAGAGGTATTAGGAGAATAAAAATTAGGATTTTCTTGATTTATACGTGTACATCCTCTTGTGTCAAAGTTTTAATGGATGATCTAGGTGAGATGAAGTCCTCAAGGGCTTTATCTAACATGTCAAAGTCATTGCAACTAAAGGTTCCAAGATTTTCCATTTAGTTTTTGTTTTGTTTTGTGTGATTTTTTTTTCTTTTTTTCTTTTTATTTTCTAATGAATGCCAAATATAATCTAATCTTATCAAACTATGAAATAATGTGAGAAATGAAAGAAAAGTGTAGTAATCTAATTCTATACATAATTGAAACATGTACTTGAAATTAAACCAATTACAAATGATTGCTAGTGATAGTAATTATGCAAACTGAAACAGTTATCTAAAGACATCAACTAGAAACACAAATGAAAAGATTTTAATATTGCAAAATGAAAATTCAAACCTGATCAAGGACTGATACACCCATCTAAGAATATTAGTCCCACTTATGGTTTTTGAAAGGCTCAAATAGTGAATAAAAGACAACACAAAATACCCATAGATCAAAAGAAAAGACCTATACAGGGACTAAATCACCCAAGTGGGAAAATGAGTCCCAGATTAGGGTTTTTAAACAAGATTCAAAAAATTATAAGTTTATTCTCATGTATCTAGGTTGTATGCTCAAATGACTATTTGTAAGTACAATTTTCCAATGAAATTAAATGATGCAAGATGTAAAAATGCAACCTATAGGCACTTTTCACTAATGCAATATTTAGAAGCCCTAAATACAATTCAACTAATGAAAATCTTATGTAAATTTAATACAATATATATAGGACTATAATGCTCTCCAAATTAGAAATTCATTGGTCTAAAGGTCAAGTTCACCAAAATGAACCAAAGGAAACAATCTGTCCACCTTTTAGGAGATGGAACTTTGGGACGTATTTCACACTTTAGTTCATTAGGAAACAAAATAACTCAACCAAGTGACTTAATTAAGGGAAGGACTAGGGGTTTCCTTATGTGATTAGATAGGGGTTCACCATTAAATGAAGATTCAAAGGAGAAATGCAAACACTTATGCACATGACCCTAAAAACATGAAAGAATTAAATCAAATTGATAAATAGAATGAAACAAAAAAATTACCTAGAAGAATGGAGAGGTCAAAACAAGGCCTAAAAACCCTAAAAATATTCTTTTTGAGGTGCATTGGGATCGATACACCAAGCTAGGCGGTTTAGTCCTACTACAAGAATCTGGGTAGAATCTCAAATCTTCTAGTGACTATTCAAGATCTATAGAAAAATTCCACAAAGGGCTATACATGAACTCATATGCTAGGTAGCTAAATTTAGTCCCATTACTAGGGTTTGAATAATATTTCTATAGCCTCTAGTGATCTTTTGTAGCTTCTTCCTTGTTTGATCTTCAAGTCCAAAAATCTAAATTCTAGCCTGTAGGTGAGTTTCTATGAATATGACAACTTCTTTACAACTTTGACATCTTTTGCAACTTTTTCTTCAAAGGATCTTCAAGCTCCAATTCACCTAGATCTACAAACACACATCAGGAGGTAATTTTTTTTTTGTTAGGGAATAGGATTTTACCTTGTATCAATGGGTTATTTTCAAGTAGGTTAGATGATTAATAGATTAAATCAAAACCCAAAGAAACTATGAAATACATTGAAATCTTAAACAAATTAAAACAGTTATATTTGTTACTCATTGCCTCCATGATTAATTTCCATAGCACCTTCTAGCTTGTAGCAATTGTGATTGCTTCCCTCATATTTGTGTGTGTGAGCAAATGATTGTGACCAAGCCCTTTGCAAGTTTTGAAGGATTTGATGAAAAAATTCCTATGACAAATTGACTATGCCTATGAGTAAATAATAGAAGTAAATAAGCTAAATGAAAATTAAAATCTAAGCATAAATGTATATAATAATGAAGTGGTCCCAAAATGTGAGCAAATTGGCATTTTATAGAAAGTGCAATTTTGGACAGATGAACGAGATTGAAAGCTGACAAAAGCGTAAAATCAGTGGATGACATTTCATGTGCCAATCCCTAATTAGGGTTAGGTAAAAATCATTAAATGAGAGGTCAATATGTCATTTGAGAAAATTGAATCCGTGATCGAGAATAAATGTGATAATTAGTCAAAAAGATAAATATTTTTGAAAATCAAGAAGATAAAGACTACTTGATTTGTAAGATTCAAAAAATCAAGAGGATAAAGGTTGAACAAAAAAGAAAATTTGGAAAATCAAGAATTTGCTCAATTACTTGATTTTTGGAAGAATACTACCATAATGAATTAAATTAATTCAAAATATGGATTTTGTGTGATAGTAAATAATCGATTTTCAGACTATTTATCAAAATGAAGTGAGTTAATAAAATGAAATCATTTTAAATAATTTCATTTATTTAAAATGAGAGAAATATTAAATTAGGTAATTAAATAATTAAAGATAATCATTTAATTTAGAGGATTATGATTGATAATTAAATAAATTATGAAATTTATTTAATTGTAAGAAGATAATAGACCTGTTATCACTTGGATTTGTACCCTTGCAAAATGTAAAATTCAACAATCTAGTGTAACATGGGAAGACCTCTAAAGCTGTGGGTCACTTGTAGATAGAGGTCAACCTCTGGAGAAGGTCGGCTTCCTTTGGTGTCACCTAAACTACTGATCTAGGAAGGAAAAGGGGGAAGGAATGCATAAAATAAAGCTAAATCCTAATGTGATACACCGAAATTATAGGAACCATGAGATACTCAATTTACACCTGAATACTGACGATGGACATAAGATTACACATCAAATTCTATAAGCCTTACACTAACATTTTACAAACAGGTTTGATTCACACACTTTTTCTAGAGAGGAAAGAAAGATTTTCACAAACTAGAATCCCTGTGTGACAAAGTGAACACAATTTGTGATTTGTATAGTGATACTTTTGTAAAGGAAGGCATGAAACACAAGATAAAGTTATGAAGGAATGAAAAAAATTCACAAAAATAACTTAATCATGAACTTGAGATGCACAACACTATGCAAGAACAAGATGGAAATCCGAACATCAATAGTGAGCAAGGTAAGCTTTATATAACATGTTCCAAAATGAGTTACAAAATTTTTCTAATCTAAGAGAGGACCGTAGAAGTCACAGACTTCAGAAAAGCAATAGGAGAACTCTCCAACTCTAGAACTCCTTTACAAAGAGACAAAAATGCCTTATATACAAAAGTGAAGGTCAGCGCCTTAGGGCTTACAAAAATATATGGCTTAGAAAGATCTCCCATAGATATTTTGCTTGGAATTTAATGTTGCACCCTGAGTGTCCATATCGATGTGAAAGATCACCTTGGAGAAGCCCTCACACTATTAGATTTGACACCATTTTCTGATGGGTGTTCGTCGGTCAATTGACAAATCTCTGTCGGAAGAGCGACGCAATGGTGAAAATCTTTGTCTCTATTTTTTCATCACAAGGCCGATGACAAATTAAATGTCGAAATAACGGTGAAGAATCGTCAGTCGACGGCATCGTGAAATACCTCAGGATTTTGTCAGAATATTGACAAAAACTTTGTTTATCCACTAATGAATTACACCATAAGTTCATCATCGGTTCAACGAAATGGGCAAGCAGTAGTGTGGAAACAACAGAGGACATTCATTGAAATAGCGATGAAATACTAAAGTAGTAGCATCAAAAGAACACCAAGAGTTCATCAAATTGTGACGAAATAGGCAAGTAGTAGTGTCGGAACAACACCAAAAGTTCATTGACTTTGTGATGAAATTAGCTAGTAGCATCGGAAGAACACCAAAAGTTCATCCAAAGTGTGACGAAATGGGCAAGTAGTAGTGTCGAAACAATGCAAAAAGTTTGTCGACTTTGTGACAAAATTAGCAAGGAGTAGCGTCAGAAGAACACCAAAAGTTTGTCGAAAGTGCGATGAAATGGGTAGGGAGTAGCATGGTAGCAACACTGAAATATCATCGGAAGGGCAACGAAATGGGTAGGGAGTAATGAAAAAATCATCGTCGTAGCTATAGCAACTTCGTCAAGCCTTTCTATTGATTCGTCGGTAGTTATCATCGAAATTGCAATGAAGAAGCAAAATTTTTAAAAAATATATATATTCATGGAAATGTACCATTGTGAAGACTGACGACTGATCATACATACAGACTGCATATTGGTTTGATGCTTCAAATGATGCATTTCTTATATTGAAAAGTGCATTACCTTATTGAGCTTCTCTTTGTTTTGAGTATAGTTTAATATTCTCTACTTAACAAGGCCAACCACGTGATGGTGGAAGCTCATTTGCCCCCCCCCTCTCACATCACTCTTAATTCCCCATACCCAATCATATAACATTAATCATTGATTCATCCATTAATAACATACAATATTCATTCATTCATTCATCATCCATTAATAACATATAACATTCATTCATTAACATATAACATTCATTAATTAACATATTCACATTCATTCATTAACATATAATAATCATTCTTTCAGTTTTTACATATTATCAAAAATATGGTTGTCATGATATGATTACAATCACTTTTTTTTTTCTTTCTTTAAAGCTACATAAAGCTAGAAGTGGAGTATCGTTTTCTAAATCAATATTTGTCCCCCTTTAGTTGTTCTGCCCTCTGTTTGTGATCTTAATGTATGTAGTCGTCTGCTCATGACGTGGACGCCGCTTCAAGGGGGGATCTACTGCAATAAGAAAGAAATGTTAAACCGATATGTTTTATTATTATTGTTACAAGTATTTGATTAATTAAAAGAACATTAGAGTGGTTCTCTTTACCTGATGGGTCCACATCATGTTCCTAAACTTTTGTTATAGACTCATGCTCAACATGTTGAACACGCTAAATCCTCGATCTCGCAGTTGAAACACTAAAAGGTTACATTAATTAATACACCAATTGAAATTAAATATGTTTAAGAGAACATGAGGGTGGTCCTCTTTACCTGATGGGGCCACATCATGTTCTTGATCTTCTCTAGCCTGATCATGCTCAACACGTTGATCACGCTCTACATGCTCTAAAGTTGAAACACGAAAGGTTACATTAATTAATACACCAATTGCAATTAAATATGTTTAAAAGAACTTTAGAGTGGTCCTCTTTACCTGATGGGGCCACATCATGTTCCTGATCTTCTCTAGCCTGATCATGCTCAACATGTTGATCACGCTCTACATGCTCTAAAGTACTAGGATGCACACCATGACCTTCATCTACATTCTGCTCCACCCTCACCAGGCTGCATTCCAATGTCATGTGCAGTATATATTATCATTGCTTGAATGTTTAAAACAAATAGGCATGTAATTACTTTATGGTGGAAATTAATATTGAATAGATTGCACAAGTATTCAATTTTAATAAACTTTATTGAGTTTATTTACCTGCATGTCGGATGCAATGGAAGATTGTGTTTGCCCAGTCAAGACTCTTAGGCATTCAACCATAGCTCCATAGCCTTGCTGGAAGGCAATCTTCAGGTCCTCTTCTGTGGAAACTCTGTTGAATTTAGAGCCCTACATTTTTGTAGAAGATCATGAATTTTGCTTCTATGGTTTGATAAAACCAAAATTGTTTTCAATTTATTATAATTTGGATGCAATATTTCATTTATTGATACTTACAATTTGTGTGGCTAATTTCATATAACCACCAGAGCCAAGTTTGTGTTGTTGTCTCATGGTGATGGAATGCCATGACAATCCATAGCAATTTGCTTGTCATGGCATTCGTTATGGCATTCCATCACCATGAGACCACATTTTTTTGAAGCATTTTTTCAAATAGTTCACTACCTTTTCTATGGTACCACATTTTTCATACTGCTATGGCTAAAAAGTAAAACCTCAAATAGGTGCTTTCAAACAAGCTATGGATGCTTGGAAAGTCTACCAAAGCATAATAGTAAGCAATAACATAGACAAGGTAGTGAATTGTTTGAAAATGCCTAAAAGAAATGCAGTCTCACGGGATGGAATGCCATGACAATCCATAGCAATTTGCTTGTCATGGCATTCATCATGGCATTCCATCACCATGAGACTACATTTCTTTGAGACATTTTTTTCAAGTAGTTCACTACCTTGTCTATGCTACTACATTTTTCATACATGTCTACCAAAGCATTTTATCAAACAGTTCATTGCCTTGTTGCTATGGCTAAAATTCTAAACAGTGCTTTTAAACAAGCTATGGATGCTTGGAAAAATCTATCAAAGCATATTAGTAAGCAATAGCATAGAAAGCAGTGAACTATTAAAATGCTCAAAGAAATGGTCTCATGGTGATGGAATGCCATGACAATCCATAGAAATTTTTTTTGTCATGGCATTTGTTATGGCATTCCATCACCATGAGACCACATTTTTGAAGCATTTTTTCAAATAGTTCACTCCTTTTCTATTCTACCACATTTTTCATACATGTCTACCAAAGCATTTTATCAAATAGTTCAACACCTTCATGCTATGGCTAAAAAGTAAAAACCTCAAACAGGTGCTTTTGAACAAGCTATGGATGCTTGGAAAAAATCTACCAAAGCATAATAGTAAGCAATAACATAGACAAGGCAGTGAATTGTGATGGAGCCTCAAACTTACATCTGAGATTTCTTTTATTATTGGCTGGTCTTATTTATCCAAGTGGTGCCTAGGGCTAGAGTTATTACTTTGCTTTCATAAACCCTTCGTTTTCTGTCTTTGGTATGGGTCTATTCTATCATTACATTTTGGAGAAGTTTTTTAAAAAGAAAACAACCTATGTCTCATTAACTCATCTAAGGCCTGGGCCCTTTTAATAAAATGAGAAATATTTAATTGTTGGCCTCCTTTTATTTACCAAAGTCTAAGTCGGGTTTGTGCCTTATGTTTTTAAAACAACCTTATGTCATCGACTATCGTTTCCCTAAGCCGCATCCCCTTCCTCAGGTTTTTCCTCCTAAGTAATGTTTAATGTTTTGCAGGGGTTATTTGATGGCTGTTGATCTCCTCGTAGATACATCCTGACTGCTCCCCACCATATCATGATCCCAACTTAAGCCATCGCGATATCGCAGGCAATGCCCACATGTCCCAGGTTGCTAATGTACGAAAAGAAAATAAAATGATTTAATAAATGCATCAGACTTTAGTGTGTTATCAAGTGGGTTACTAAATCACCTAAGTAGTGAACATTTTTATAATCAACGGTGATGTTTTAATCTTGATGAAAAAGTTGCTCAGCGAATAGGACTTAAGACTGTCCCTTGTTTTACTTGATTGTGGTCACCGATGAAGAGATCAATGTTTGCTCGCTATCACGCAATCCCAACTTGAGCAATTGCAATATCATGGGCGAGCGCCACATGTATCTTTCTGGCGCTACATATAATGGTGGGGCCTAGGGATGATGTGGAAGGCATTGTCAGCATTTTTAAGGATGACCATTCAATGATCTGACTAAAACAAGAGATCAACGGTGGAGATTTAAATCTACATCAAATACAATTGAAGGCTTTAGCACTGTATGCAAGTAGGCTTTAATGGCGGATGAGACGTCTATCAGTAATGTTCATAAAGTTCAAGTGTTTAATTACAAACTACTTTCATCACTAAGGCATTCAAGCATCTTCGAAGCAGTCCAGAGCTAGAGATAGAGCTTTCAAAAGCAATTTTGGCAAGAGTTTGATTTTTTGTAGAACGCAAATTTCTGTGAGTTATTTTCTTCATCATTGTTCTATCTGAATGTGTTTCTTGCGAAAAGCTTTGTTGTGTTGATTAGGGTTTTTCTAAATTAATATTTTAGGGTTACTATTTCTCTTAAATTGTGGGAAATTACAAATTCTACTGTGTTTTATTTTTGAGTAGCACTAGTCTGTTCACAATTTAATTTTTTGAGAAGCCCTAGTTGTTTAAAATGGCACCAACAAAATAGAATTCTGGCCATATTGACTACATGCAGAGGAATTTGTATAATGATTTCCTTGACCAATTTCCCCTGTCAACAAATGACAAGAAGAGGGGTTTTGTTTTGATGAGAGGGACAGCCTTAGGTGAAGGGTTGAGATATAGAACCTACAACATTGTCGATGCTAGGGTACCAATGACGGGTTTAGAACTGTTTAGAAGATTGTATGGCCAACGAAATGCACATCATCCTTTTTCAAATGGTTAGAGGTATGATATGGGAAAGCTTGTAATACTGAATGTTTTCCTTGATGTTGACCTCCTCCTAGCAGTGGCTGCGAGATATGATCCTTTCACAAGGGTTATAAGGGATAATGATGGTGAGGTTTTACTGAATGTAAATGCAGATGTAATTCAGAGGGTTTTTGATTTGAGTGAAAATGGCTCATTCTTGGTCTAGATTGACTTTGAGGAGATGAAACAAGAGTATGCCAAGATTCAACCTTTTTTCAGATCAAAATTGCTTCCTCCTTATCTAGCCAGGGCGGGCAATTCCATGATTCATATCAGCCTGACTGATTAGGAACCTTTTGGGTTAAATTGTTTTGATGATCATTTCTTGGCAACAATCTACTCATTTTTCCAAATTTTAGGTTTTAGCCCTAATACTGTGATGCCCATTGCCTATATGTTTATGGGGGCTCAAATTCAACATCCCAATTTCTCTGTAGTATATGATTATGCTTCTTTCCTTACTGAAAGAATGCATGAGGGTTTGTTGAACTTATTTGTGGGGGACACTAGTGTTCCTTTCTTTTGGTACTCTTTGTTAATGCATATGTTCTTGTATGAGAATGCCAACTTCTTCTCAGAGAAGATGGAATTGAGGCAAGAGGTAAATGGAGAAAGGCTACCAGTACAAGCCTAGAGTGCAGATATGTCTTACAACAAGAGGGATGCTAGCTATGTGCAGTTTGAAAATTGCTTTGCTTCTAGGCTCAGGGCTAGACTAATGGTAAATATGCCAAGAATTCTTAAGTATTTGCATGATTTCCTTCGGCCCAAAGCAAGAAAGCTTGAGTTAAAAGTATGTCATAATTGGGGTGACATCATTCCATACCCTGTAAGCACTATCTTAAGAGTTTATGGTTTCCAAGGAACCCCCCATATTCTTCCATACAATGTAACATCAAGAATGGGATTTGCAGAGGTTTTGTGGCAGCTGGGATTCATCCATGAAGATAACCTGACAGGAAGAGGAAAAGGGACTTTGTTCCTTGATTATACTATTGTCTTAGATTTTGTATTTTCCAAGGGTGGATGGGTTCATTTTGATCAATTTTTTGATGATTACCATTTGAAGAATGGATCCGTAAGGCGGCATGATCCTGAGGGATTCTTTGCTCTGTTTAGAAAAAGAATCAAGGGTGGAAAATTTTCCCATTTTTTCAAATTTCCTGAAGATTTGATTAGGAATGAATTTGATTTGGGTAGGCAAGAATTGAATAAAGAAAAATGGATTTCCTATGAGAAATTGTTGGCCCTAGTGCATAAGTTGGATCCGAAGTATGATCCATTAATGGAATTCACTCCATTTCACAAAAGAATTGATTTCCTGATGAGTAATTTCAGAGAAATCGTGAGCACGCTGAGAACCAAGAATATAAACTTGGAGGTAGATTTGAAAATCCAGGGATTGGAGGTGAGGCCTGTGGAAGAAAATCCAATTTGTCAGCCACCAATTAATAGACCCTTATATAGAAGAAAAAGAGATAATAGTAGTGATGAAGAGGTTGGAGATAGAAAAGGTAAGCAAATAATGAAAGCCTCATCACAATCTAGCCAAGGGATTAGAAAGCTTGGAGGAATAAAGATTGTGGATCTTGACTCACCACCTCGAGAGGACCCTATGGAGCCACCACCAGATCCAAGCCCTAAGAGGCAAATAATTGAGGAACCACAAGACACTTCGGTGGATGAAATAATTGTCACTGATCAAGACATGCAAGTTGGCACCCCTTCACCTCCTAAGTTAGCATAATTGGTGTTCACTGATATAGATATAAAAGGACAGAATGTTTAGGATGCAAGGATGGTGGCCTACAAGGCATTCATGGATGATGATGCCTTTGTGAAGACTCCTGTGTTCTTGCAGTTGGTCTAGAGGTTGAAACTTCAGGAATATCAAGACAAACGCAAGGAACGAAGAGAAACAAGGCCTGAAAGGTCTGATTAGGAAAATGATGATGAGGTCAAAACTAAGCTAATAGAGTAGTTCAAGAACCTCACCCCTGATGAAGGAAGGAAAATTGTGTCTCAAGATGGTGTCCTACTTCTCCCTAAATGGGACATTGTTGATGCTATAGCTTTTAATGCTATCATGCAATCAAAGCATCCTATGCAAGGCAGTGAGGAGGAAGTCAAGGCAACACTACAAGACTCTACCTTTAGTGTGTAGTATGAAACTTTGGTGATATGGGCTTTAGTACCTCAGGGAAGAAAACCAAATGTAGCTGATCTCAGTCCAAATTTAAGGGGTGGGCTCATCATCAAGAGAGTCTCTGAAATCTCAACAACAAAGGCCACAAGCTTAACACTGAATGTGGCCAAATTGTCCTAGAAAACAACTGAAAGAGATGAGGCTAAGAAGAAAAGCTTGATGGAGAAATATAACACAATGATTGGGGAGTATAGTAGGATACAACAAAGAAATGTTGAGTTGCAATCTAAGGTAGATAGACTGACATATGGGCAAGTGGGAGAATCTTCTAGTGCCTTTGCTGCTAGAGCAATACCTACTGCTTCAGGGTCATTACCCCCTGTTGTTCCAATCATTTCTATTCCTGGATCCCCAATTCAAACACTTGTTGATAGCCCTGCACTAGGGCCAGTTGAAGAAGAGGTTGAGCTTTCTATAGATCCTATCAAAGAGCAGATGATAAACAAAGTTACATAATTATAGGCTACCCTAAGGGCGAGTGAGGATAATGCTATGGCCAAGCACAATGAGGTGGTAGACACTGTTATAAGGAATTTAAATGAAAAGGTTGATTATAAGCTACCAGTTGTACATTCTTTGTATTCTTTATTCTTGGAGGGAATTCAAAATATTAACAAAGGTAAGGAGGTGATTCTGCCCCTGATTGAAAAATGGATCCCTAGGGCCACTGATTTAGACATTATGTTTAAGGCTTCTAGGTTTGATGTGAATAATAGGCCCCAATCATTAAAGCCTACTCAAATTTTTTTGAAATCATTTAAGGGATTCCAGGCCTTGCTTGATGATCTGAGTAAGAAAATTAGGGAATTAATAAAGAATTTTGATGATTGGGATGACACTTTCCTGCCAGATATAATGGATACAAGTGGAAATGTTCAGACATTGCAACAATGGCAGGAAAAGGCAGAGGAGGTTATTAATGAACAAATTAAATTAATTTGTGATGATTCAAATAATGACTTGCTGGTAAATAGCATGGATAAAATAATTAATACTAGCATGTTTTTGGAATCATTTGAAAGGGAGGCCAACCAGGTTGCAGTGAAGTTCACACCTTATAGTACCAAGATGAAGGAGGTGATGGATTTTAATTGGCCGACAGATGAGGAATATCAGAGTTGGGTTGACAAGTACTTAACTAAGGAGGAGTGAAGCGGTGTATAGTACCAGCAACTGATAGCTCAATAGTTATGTATAACTAAATTTTGGTTTTGCTCCATGGCAGTTTTGGGTGCAGTTTTCGAGGAGTAACAGATGTTGTGGTTATTTTGCAATGAGTGGAATCAATAGAAAGATGCTCCGGGGTTTGGTGGTTGTGTTTTCAAATTTGAAATGGGATGTAGCGGTCCAATTCATCAATGACATGTGTAATTCCTGACCTGATGCTTGTTGCTCCTTCATTTTCTATAAGAAGGATTTCAAGGCCAGAAATTAGGGCTGGCAAGTTAGATATTTTTTGTAGTCGAGTCTAGGTAAAGTTGCAAAGCAAGAAATTGTAAGAACTTTTGTGAATACTATGGCAATTTGGGTTTGGGTTATTTTGTAAAGGGTTTTAAACTTATGAAGACCGCATGTTTTATAACAGTACCAGCATTTCAAGCTAAGATGATATATCTTGAGCTCGAGTCTCTCCTCTATACAAACATATCATGTTTTGAATAAAATAATCAAGGATTATGATGTTCATCTCATCATCTCGATGTGAGTGTTTTCTGTCTTGGATTTAATTCAAAGAATCAATTAAAATGCTTGGATGAAATCATGGATGGGTATGTTTGTAAAAGGATTAAATAAGAAGTATCGGGTTGGGGCAGAAATTGATAATGTTGTAATGCAACATTGTCAGGGATCCTATATGTTGAGTATTTAAATCTGTTGTCAAATTGTGACTGTTTATGAGTTTGACTCCCCAATGGTATATGGCACTGATCTAAATCGTACAAGTTTGTAAATCTTTGTGTCTGTATGATTTTTCTTAGGGCTTGCCACAAAATTTGCAAATTAAATTACTATCATAAGATACGGAATAATGTTGTAATTATCTCATGCTCCAGGTAGCTGACATTACTGGTGAAAGGCCAATTCATTTTAGTGATATCCTATTCTGTTGAGCCATTTGTGGGATTATCTGTAATTTTGTTAATAATTTTTTATGATTTTTGCACAAAGATCATAAACACATTATAGGGATCACCCTCCTGGGTCTTGCAGAACCCGAAGTGTAGGAGGTTATTTTAAAATCCTCATCAGTTTGTCCCGGTCCTCCGAGCTACCTTTGATTGGAATTGGCAATTCCATAGGCTGCATTAGGAGACAGACTCGTTAATAGCATAAAACCACCAACAAATTGTTTGAAAATTTTAAAAGAAATGCAGCCTCACGTGATGGAATGCCATGAAAATCCATAGCAATTTCCTCTTGTCATGGCATTCATCATGGCATTCCATCACCATGAGACTACATTTCTTTGAGACAGCTTTTAAGCCATTCACCTTGTCTATGCTACTACATTTTTCATATACATGTCTACCAAAGCATTTTATGAAACAGCTTCATTGCCTTGCTACTATGGCTAAAAGCCTAAAACAAGTGCTTTCAAACAAGCCATGGATGCTTCTTGGAAAAAATCTATCAGCATAATAGTAAGCAACAAGCCATGGTCTCATGGTTTTTTTTGCGCGAAAATCAGCTCAATTTTATTCACGTTTTTTTGCATATTTTAAACACATTTTTTTGGCGATTTTGAAGTTTGAAATGGGAAAATATCATTGACCAAAAATTCAATGATTTTTTCAAAAAATCAAGGAAAAAATCATCTAGTCTGCAGTTTTTTCTTAAAATCGTGATTAATCAAGATTTTTTGCAAATTTATGCTTCTATATCACATACCTTTCTTGGCCCGGTGGTGTCTTTCCTTTTTTCTTTTCAGCCTTCTCCTTTCCATCGAACACCAGGTCCTTCCACTCCCTATCCAGAATCATGGGGGGACACTCGTACTTTTTTTTCTTCTCTAAATGTGACCTACATTGGTCCCTAGCATACTTTAGATAGGTACCAGCTTTCTTAAGGACCTTGGTTCGGTTGAATGTTTTATCACCAAACAACACAACTAAATGGTGAATGATCTCATCTTTTAAATCTTCATTTTGGGAATTCCACCGTGTATGTATGGTGGGCCTGAAGAGCTCCAATGTAATATCACTTAGATGTTTATAAAAAACATCATTTCCTACAAAATGATCATGGGATCAATAGTCTAAAAAGAGTGATTAATAAGTAAATTTCAATTGGATTATATAGAATAATAATTAAAACATTTTAAAGTACCTGGGACCTTCTCTATATTTATGGGAACGAAATCCTCGATCACCACAAGTGTGACCAACAATGTTCTCGTACTAGTAATACACGAAGATCAAGGAAATGCTGCTAAAACATCACTAGTAGCAGTGGCCTCTGTATCCCCAAGTACATGTCTTGACGCATGTTCTGGTATGTGTTCACTGCCAGAGGGTGCATTAATGGATGCCTGCATGGTATGTGTTGCCAACATTTTAAATGACAATATAGGCACGGATGATGGGGTTAGATAATGTGATGTATGCCTAGGAAGATCAGGATGGACATTTGTACCAAATCTTACTCCTCGAGAAGCACTTGCAGTTCCCTGATCATGGCCAAGAGCATCATGAGGAGGAAAATAACCCTATAAAAACAACACATATTTTAGTTCATGACATAAAATAGTATAAAATATAAAACCATGAATGAACTTATGTTATAATTAAAGACCTCATGATAGCTTACTTTCAAGTTTTGTAATCTCTCTCTCAATACTTTAACCCTCTCTCTTATCTCATCTGTTTGAGGCATTTTGAACATCAACTCAGTCATTTCTTCATTGCATATTTTCATGAGCTTCTTTATCGTATCGGAAGGGTTTGCTAAATAAGCCATGTTATCATCAAAAAATATTGACTGCACCTCAATATGGATGTTCTCCTCTACTGTTGGTGCCTTTCCCTAATCAGTCGAATGCAACAATAATATTAAAAACATTATTGAAATTAACCCAAAAACTTATGAAAAAAACATAATAATAAAACATTTTCCCTATATCTAATTTGTACAATTACAATGAGGTGTAAACTCGCCGTAGAAGTAGTCAGTATTACATTGGGATCTCTGTGTCAGGCCAGAGCCTTCTCTGTACAATCAACGTCCCCCTATGACAAAAATTAAATATAAAAAAAATTACCAAAGTGAAACCAATAGACTTATGAAAAAAAACATAAGAATAAAATGGTATATTGGAGTCATTAATTGGAGGTTGGGTAAAATGGTACATAGTACGCACCACCCCATAGTAATTGTGTTTGTAACTAAGCGATTCAAATTGTAATCAATTAGCAACTCTTCCCCTGTAGTTATTGATTTTATCGCACATAGGAATACACAGTTTCCCTCGCGCGCCTCGAATATGCAATTGGGTTGCTTAT
>VDFB02256132.1:151458448-151624466 GCA_007258455.2 Sequoia sempervirens | reverse complement strand
TTATATGTTATGTGGATGAATGAATGAATACTATATGTTATTAATGGGTGAATCAATGATTAATGTTATATGATTGGGTATGGGGAATTGAGAGTGACGTGAGGGGGCAGGGGGGAGGGCCAAATGAGCTTCCACCGTCACGTGGTTGGCCTTGTTAAGTAGAGAATATTAAACTATACTCAAAACAAAGAGAAGCTCAATAAGGTAATGCACTTTACAATATAAGAAATGCATTGTTTCAAGCATCAAACCAATATGCAGTCTGTATGTATGATCAGTCGTTAGTAATGGTAAATTTCGACGAATATATAATATTTTTTTTTAAATTTTTTTTTTGAGGATTCATCGCAATTTTGACGATAAAAGTCGACGAATCAACATAAAGAATCAATGAAGTTTCTATAGCTGTGATGAAGATTTCGTCGCCCTTCCGATGATATTTCGGCGTTGCCATCATACCACTCTATCGATTTCATCAAACTTTCGACGAACACCCAATGTTCTCCGACGACAGTTTTGCCTATTTCATCGCAAATTCGACGAGCTTTTGGTGTTCTTTCGATGGTACTACTTTAATATTTCATCGCTTTTGCGATGAACTTTCCATGTTTCCATGATAATGCTTGCCGATTTCGTCCAACCGACAACAAACTTCTGCTATAATTCGTTGATGGATAAACAAAGTTATCGTCGATATTCCGACAAAATCCCGAGGTATTTCACGATGCTGCTGACCAATGATTCTTTGCTGTTATTTCGACGTTTAATTTGTCGTCGGCCTTGCGACGAAAAAATAGCAACAAAAAATTTTTCGGCATTGCGTCGCTCTTCCGACAGAGATTTGTCGAACGACTGACGAACGACCGTCGGAAAATGGTGTCAAATCCAGTAGTGGCATGAATGCATGGGTGTCCCAGGAGGATATTGTATGGCAATTCAAGGTCCAAGACCTGACATGTGGTTTCCATGAGTGTTGGCCCTACTTGGATAGGGAGCTTAATTGTGCCCTGAGACACTCTTTCTTGGTCATCATATGTGCTTATTGTGATGCCCTTTCCTTTGTCGATGGAATCTTCTGATATTTTCAACTGCTTAATGAGGCTAAGAGAACAAATGTTCAAACATGCACCTCCATCCACCAAGACCCTTTTGATTTTGCTTTTGTTACAATGGCTTCCAAGTGTAGTGCATGATTGTGAGATGGTTGGGCAGGGAAATCTTGGTCGGAAAATGTAAGGAGATTAGGTGTTATGATATTTGTGACCATAGCTTGGAATTGCTCCGCATCGAGATCTACAGGGATAGTGGATGAGGCTAATGCTTCCTCGAGGATATTTTTATGTGCTAATGAGATTTTTAACAACTCCATGATGGAGATGTGTGCTGGCGTACTTTTGAGTTGGTCTACAACATTTTAGCTATACGAAATGGCTCTTAATCTAGGGACTCTATTAGGTTGGGATGATCCTGCGATGGTGACTTTGCCGCCTCGTGTGGTGACTCCACAATCTTCAACATGGGCACCCTTGATAGTGATGACCATGCAGTCTTCATTTAGGGAGGCAATGACTGTTTTGTATACATGATTTACACTGCCCTTCCCTTTATTGTTTCTATTCCCTTTGTTGCCATGATTTGGCATTGGATTTGTGTAGATTTTAAGATCCTGATTTCCTGTGGGTGTTTCCACGTTTATGATTTTCTTGTCAATAAGATCTTGGATGATATTTTTAAGTATTTGTTCATGGTATTACCTTTTATTTTGTGAAATTCACAAATTTGGTTCTCATTATACCACGAAGGTTTGACATCAGGTTCTTGGTAGTTTTCGAATGTAGGAGGTTTGATAAGTTTTTCGTCAATCAATTTTTTCATTATGTCCTCCAATGGTTCCCCCAAAATAGCATATTTGTGTTTTGGATAAGTTTTGTCTTGTAGTGGTCCCCTTTGGTTATTAAGATTGTTGACGATTGGATTGTTATTAGGTTGATATGTTGTGTGATGAGTGTTTTGGAGTTGTGTTTTAGATTTGCAGTTTGGGTGTATTTTGGCGTGGGCCACTAATGACCACCTTGGCATCAACGATGCCATCATTAGTGATGCTCTTGTTTCTTGCCCATGTACAAGGTTTATCATTGTAGTTTGATGGTGGGTGATTATTTTGTGGCTCATGATATGATGTTGATTCAGCAGGTTGGGTTACAAGGGCTCTTTCGATGCTGAGCACCTTGGAGATCAATTGTTCATATGTAGTGATTCCCTGAACCTTGAGATGAAATGACAAGTGGATTTCAAGGTTGGTGATGATTGTTTAGACTTGTTGTTCCTCTGGTATGGTCCACTTTCTCTGATTGGCTTTGGATCACCATCGTTGAAGGAATGAAGTGAAAGATTCATTCTTTCCTTGCTTTAGAGTGAAGAGTTCTTTGAGACTGACATCCATTACAATGTTACATGCATAATTTTTAATGAATGCGTCTCTGACTTCATGGAAGGTTCTAATTCCTGGAGACAAGCGAGAGAACTATTCTATGGTAGGACCTACCAAACTCCTAGGGAATAGCCACATTAGATACATATCATCATATGCGACCTCCATACAATGAACTTGGAATTCCCTGATGTGATCTTTAGGGTTTCCCATCCCTTGATATTTGTCAAATTTTTGGATTTCAAATCCCTTAGGGAATGGTTTCATGTCTAGGCTCCTATCAAATTAATAGGGAAACAAGTTGCTTTGTGTTTTAGTTGTTCACCCAGATTGAAGGTCGAGCACCTGTTGTGAGAGCAACCTGAGTTGTGTCATCACATCACTCTGTAGATTAGGGGGTGGGATGAAAGTGTTTTGTGTTGTGGTTTGGGTCATGAGTTGGGTGGATGGGTTGTTTGGTGCATTTTTTGATGGTATTTGTATGTTCTGTCGAGTGAAGTAGGCTTCTACTTGCTTTTGTATGAACGATGCCTGTTGTTGATCCTATTGTTGTTGCGCTAGGGTTTGGGATTGTTGTTGCGCTTGTTGCTACTCCAAAAATGCTTGTTGTTGTGCTTGCTGCTATTCCCACAATGCTTGTTGTTGGGCTGCCAATTCTGCTAATTCTTGTTACTCTTGGTATTGCTTCAATGCTTGTTGATATTCCTGCAATTGTGCTGCTTGTGTAAGAATTTGTGCTTGTGCTTGTGCTTGGGCTTGTGCTTGTGCAGCTTGTGCTTGTGTGACCTGTTGTTGTAATAAGAGTTGTGCTTGAGTGACCCTTTGTGCTTGCAATGCTTGGGTGGCTTGTTGTTGTTGTCATTGCAATAATGCCTAGGCTTGTGCTTGTTGTGCTTGTATTGCAACTTGTGCAACTTTGGTAGCTTGTTGCACAACTTTTTTTCCTAGACTTGTTGGTATCCTATTTGGAAAGCAACTTGCAATGCTGCATCATATTGATTTGATGTGGTGAATGTTGGTGGTGGTGGAGGTGGTGGTGGATTTGGAATGGTGGTAGATGATGATGTTTTGTTGATATTTTGCGTGTTGGATAATGGTATTGATGTGATTGGTCCTTGTGAGACCATGCTTTGTGATGTTAAGGGTGTGTTTGATGATGTAGCCATTGCTTGTGTGTTTATCATTTGTTGTTGCAATATCAATGATAAATTTTGAGTGTTTGGTGCAATGCTTTGATTGATGGTTGGGATGTATGTTTGATTGATACTTGGTAAGGGAGGAAGCCCTAGACCAAGGAATGGTGCGGATGATAATGGAAATGGTGGAAGAGGTGGAAATTTGAGTTGTTGTGAAAATTTCGTGGTGTCGAATATGCCCCCTTTTCCAAACATATCTCCCTCTTCTTGTGTGTTTGTGAGAAGAGGTGTTTGTGGTGTTGCGTGAAAAATTGATGATGATGGATCGTGATGGAATGTGAGAGGAATATTTTTGTGCAATGGGTTTTTAGGTATGCTTTGTTCCAAAGTGGTGTTTGCATCCCAACTTTGATTATTAACAAGGGGATGTGATTGAAGAGCATTGAGAAATGTGTTTCCCTTGTTGACATTTGGTTGGGTTGGCGCAAACGATGTTGTAATTTTTGGGATGGAGGTGTAGATGAGATGGGGATGGTGGATGAAATTGGGGGAAACGATGTGTCCACGATAGTACTTACATCAAAATACAACGGGAAAATTAGCCCCTTGTTTCACTAATTCAAGCATGTACAATGAAGGGTTAAGTCTCATCATGACGTTGATGATTCAATGGTTATCTAGATTTTGAAGCATTTCTGTCATTTCCTCGTGAGACATTCTGAAAGTGAGGTCCTCTCCTTTATTTTCTTCTTGGGGATGTTTTGATGATGAGAGGGTCAATGGGTTGCTTGATTCTATCAGATTCATTTCTACGTTGGTTTGAATAAGGTCACCTGAAGCAGGTGTTTCTTTGTTGGCTTCCATACTCTTACTGTGTTGATATCTTGTTTGGACCATAAAACAAGGATCAAGAATATGGGAGATGAATCTCTTGATTCTTTGGTTTGATCTTTATTTTGTCCCAAAGTGTGAAGTTTTAGGATGTGTCTTGAGGATCAAAGGGGATGATATGATAATGATGTTAGGAATGGATGATATGGATGTTCTTGTCTTTTGATTAATTTTAACTGAGACACTAGACTTTTAGGACTTTAAATTGTGCTTTTGATTTTGAGATTTGGTCCTTGACTTTGATTTTGATTTTGATTTTGGATATTTAAACAAAAAGACCCTAAGATGTTTGATAATGATGTAAGGGATAGCTTTGTCCAAAGGATGATAATTTAAATATGTGTGAGAAGAAGGATGCATCTACCCACACCTATTCAAACAAGATGATTGTTTCACTTAAGAATATGGAGAAGGATTCATCTACATACACTAAGCTAGACAAGATGATTTTGATAACTTTGACTAAGAATATGCAAAAGGATGCATCTACACATACCTAGCCAAAGGTGTTTTGATAAATGTTCTCAAGGACTTTGTCTCAACGATTTTGATGATGCTTTGGATTTTTCCATAAAGCCTAGTTTCAATATTTTCCCAAAAGATGATGAGATGGATTTGTTTTGATGTTTTGATGGATGGATGAAAAAGGTTTTGATAATGTTTTGATCCCAAGATGAACCTAAAAATTTTATACTTTTTTTGCCAAGACCTAGGTATTGAAGAGCATGCATATGCTTCCTAAAGACCTTTGTAACCAAGAAATGATTTCATTTGGACATACATTTTCATATTTTCAAACAATGACTTGTGCTTTGGGATTGCAAAGTTTTCAACACACATGCAAGTTTATTTTGCTTAGCTTTGCTTAATGTCTTTATTTTACCAAAAACACTTTCTTCAATTAGGTTTTCAAACTGAGATGTCCAATGTCTTAATTTCTTCAAACCCCACAAGATATTTTATGTGGAAATTTAATGAACTTAACGCAAGGGGTTTCCTATTGTTTACTTAAGAAGACAAATTGAGATATAATCTAATGCTTAAAAACCTCTACGGATGTGAATCCCAAGGGAAAGCAATAACATATGGATTGAGTCAATTGTATTTGTCCTCAAAAGGGTTTTAAATTTGGATAATGTTAAGGGTTTGTTTCCATGGTGTTTTTGAACAAGCAATGCATTTTATAACCCTAGAATAAGTACAATCCTATGGATGTGAAAGACAATATTTGTTGGATTTCCACTTGGACAAGTCCAGCTACCCCTATCTCTAGTGAATGGTTAGATGCTTGACCCCACTGGCTCCCCTCCATGACACTCACTTATATGGGACAGCCAAGCATCAACACCCATGAAAATCCCATGACATGCTTTCCATTTCTACTAGAAGACCATAAAAGTGTGGGGTGGCTTCAAAACAACTGTTCTTGCACCAACAAATAGATAAAGGATTTTGGAAAATTCTAGCACATGGGTTTTAGTAAGGACTTTCCATTCGTAGGAGTTGACCCAATGTGGCAAGAGTCCCCTTTTGGATCCATCTTGTCAGAGTCAACCGCGTGATATTGGCATTTCTTCCAATATCCACATTTATATCCTGGTTGGAAATACTCTTGGGTTCAAAGTGTTACCGGTTGAGTCATTCCCTTTGGTGATTACTTTTTCCCCAAGGTAGGCCCTCTAGGATAAACAAAAGTGAATGAAGAACAATATTCGTAACTCTATCAATCCTTGTGGGCAATAAGGAAAGAGAATATACGCAACAAAGCCCCCACTCACACTCACACAAAAGTTTTTTCAATTTTAAGCCCAAATCGAAGTGTGGAGGTGATTGCTTTATCTTAACCCAAAGTCATGGAAAAGACCTTTTAATTCTCAAGATCGCTATAAAGCACGAGAGAATCCCATACGTCCTTTTCCAATGGCTTTAGTCTAAGTAAGCCCTCACGAAAACACAACTACACTTGTTCTTTTTAAACCCTCAAAGAAAAATGTGAGTACATTTTAAAGCACCAAATGAAGTGTGAGAAATTGCCTTGTTCAATTGTTAATCCAAAAATAGAATCTAGTAAGTTGTTGATCCTAAGGTTCTTTTTAATCCTTTTGCAAGAAATAAACAAGAAGGATCCTTTTTAAACCCAAATGAAAGCTAGTGTTCTAAAGAAAGAAAAGAATGAAAAATTCTTGAAGTGTTAAACAAACACTTGAGTGTTAAAAAACACTTGAGTGTTAAAAAACACTTGAGTGTTAAAAAACACTTTGATTAGACCCCATATCATCTCCATGCTTCTCCTTCCTTTGCTCTTGGCTTCCAACCTACAAAATAGGAAATAATCAGATTCTGGAAAAAATACAAAAGTTAGAAAACCAAAAAATAGTAGATAAATAAGTCATGAATCAAAGCACGTGCTAAAAAACTAAATTCTCCCTTTTTTTATTTTCCAGCGTTGCAATTCATGAAGGCGTCGCTATTTTTTCCTTCCAGTGGCACTCTTACAATGCCGCTTACCAGTCAGCGGTGCCCTGTGTCGGGGCAGAGAGCATGACTGCGTCGGTCTTTTTGTCCAGTGGCGCGGTTCTTGAAAGCGTCAGAGTTTTTAAAATTTTGAAACTGGGGTAGATCGGTGAGTCTAGCGGCGCAGTTTAGAATTTGAATTTTTTTGGCTAGATGAGCTCAGCGGCACTAAAAAAATGACACCGACGAGCCCGCATTGCTGAAACTATGATGCTGATGAGCTTGCAGTGCGAAAATAACATTACTGACGAGCCTACGTTGGAATTTCCTGTGTGTCTATAAAAATGCCGAATTTTCACAAAAAGTTAGAATTAATGGAATGTGCCCTCCTTCTAGCACCAAAATGTGAACCCCAAATCTAGGTACCTGCAAAACAACATGATTAAACAAGTTAAACAAGGAAATGCAAGCCTAAACATGGATTCCCCATGAGATTCATTAACATAGCTCAAATTAGGAAGAGAATGATGAAAAATACAATGAAATCACAAAAACAAGATTGAATCCTAATTTAATATGAAAACTCTCAATCCCATGGGGGAATTGGTGCCAATTTGATGTGGAAATTTGGCCCTTTCCCAATTCTTAAGATTGAAAGCTTCAATAGGTAGACTTGATGATGAACTTTGATCCACTTTTGATGATGAATGATGAAGACTCCAAGCCAAATCTGCAAAAGAACCTAGCTAAGAACTCAAATGGGTGAAACTTGATAGATATTTGAGCATGGTAACTTCACTCAAATTGTGGATGATAAAATGAGGAGAGAAGCTCTTCATTTGTAGGATTTCAAGATGGATGAAAGCCCAAATTTGAGTAATGTGGGAAAAACTTTCATCCAAGGATATGGTTCCACTTGTCAAGCTATGAATGGATGATGGTTGTGCAAGATTTGGGGTTTGTGCCAATAAATGCCAATATTTGAAATTCAAATTTGTTGAAATGAAATGTAAGAGGGAAGGGAAAATGCAATAAATTCTACTTGGCTCAAGGAAAAGGACATGTAAGAGATCTTAAATGCCTTGTTGGATGTACATGTTGACTTGGATCAATTTGAATTCAAATTGAGAGAATATTCCAAAAAGATGCCATGTGAGGGAAAATAGGGATTTAATAAATGAATTAAATCTATTTTCATGTGCAACTTGCATTATCTAGAGGATGTGACATGAGATGAGGTTAAATTAATCAAGGGTTTAATTAATTTAACAGGAGATTAGATGATGTGACTTATTTGACTCAAATTTATGGATTTATTTAAATCAGATAAGAGAGGAATATGATAAGAGGCTAATTAAATAAATATTTTGATTTATTTAATTAAAAGGGATGGTATTAGATTAAATCAAATAAGGTTTTAATTTATTTAATTCAATGGATAGACTTTAGGGATTTAATCAAATAAATTGATTATTTAATTAAATAGGGATAATTATATCAGATGAATTGATTTAATTAACAAGGGAAAGTGACTTAATTAGACAAAATGATTTATTTAATTAAGAGACGAATATTGATGAATTTAATCAGATAAGGGAATTTGATTAAACGGTGAGACCGAGGGATGATTTAGGAAGAAACGATGTTAGTAAGTCAGGATCAGCTGCACGGTGTCAATCGGTATATTTTTGATGTCTACAGAACTTCTTCAAAAAGCAAAGGTAATTACTAATCTATGGTGTTGTGTGTGCCAGGTGTCATCGGAAGATCTCCATTTAGGGTTTTTCACTTTCTTTAAGTGCAATTATTTTATTTTTGAAATGAGGTTGTTCATTCTTTTCCATCTCACGGGAAAGCATATTTTGTAATAGGGTCTCAAGTGTATAGTTTTAGTTCAGGTTTCTGAAGTTTTTTCTGAGTTATGTAATGAAAAAATTATTTACAACAATGTTATATTTGCATGTAAATGGTTATATATTATATGTTACTTGTCTCCATTGTTCACTTTACATAAATTATAAATATGAGTGTTCAAAGATTATTATTAGTTAGCTTCTTTTCTTTCCCTATAGTTTTTTTTATTTTATTACTCTCATATAAGAATGAGTTAATTAGTAGTAACACAAATGAAGGTTTATGCAACAATGTGCTAGTATTACTAAGTATGACTAGTTTGGTTTCTAGTATCAATGGTCTAATGCATCATATGATAAGCATAGTTATGACATAATGAATGCTGAGATAAGTTGGAAATTATTTGATTTAGGTGACTCCACCCCGGGATTAGGCACTGATTTTTAAAGTTATAGTTTCCTGAGATTTTTTGTGAGCAAGTACATTTTAAATCAAAATTTACATATTATTCTTAGTTTGTTTGTGTGTTGAGCTCATTTCAATGAATCACATTTCTCATGTTTAAATTAGGCATTACCGTAGACGTAAGCCAAGCCTTTATAGTATTTTGTTTATTAAGCATCTAAAGGAGAAACATCTGTTTATAGTGTATTTGATACTTTGGCACACAAGTATCTATAAATATATTGGTTGGGATAACCCTTCTAGGTTTAATAGAGCCGGAAGTGCAGAAGATTTCAGTCTCTTTGACTAAATCTTTTTCATTCACCATATCAACCCATTAAGTCTGAATATGAGAGAGTGGCTACTCTTTAGGACTCAGTGCATCTATTGATTTGGGAATCAACAGTTTGTAACATGTATCCTTTCAAATACTTTCTAAAATATATATTTGAATTCAATAACAACTCCTTGTGGGGATATTTCAATTGGTATTAGTTTTTTAAGAGTGAAGAGTGACCTCATTTTTATTATAACATTTTTAAAAAGGTGTGAATGAGTTGATCTCATGAAATAATATAATTTGCTATCAATGTAATGCTTTTCCTTTGAAAGATGCCACATGCTATCTTAATACTATATTATGTTCTATAACTTGATGCACCATGTATATATCTACAACATCCTAAATATTTTTACATGATGGTATTGAAATACTCTCTAGTGAACTTTAGTATTTTCTTTAAATAATTAGCTAAAATAGGGTCCTAGATATCTAAGGGAATTGGAGGTATTAAAGCAATTACAATATTTCAATTCATGAAATTTCTCAGAGGGACTAGAATCATCATTGGCAGAGGTAATAGATAATTTTGATTAAGAAACATATTACTTCAAGGAATAACCATAAAAAACTCTTAGTTATGATGAAATAATTCAGGATGCTTAATTCACAAGGGAGAAACCATTGGAGCTATGAAAAGAAGAAATGCCAATCATGGACATCTAATTAGTAAAAACTTGTCAATTTCCATGATTTTCATTTTATGCATTGTGGGAATAAAATTATAGTGAAAACATGTACAAGTGGGTGTGTCAATGCAAAGGAAGGCCTCTATTCATTCCCCATGACACATGATCACTTTGGGCTACACTATTTCAGTGTAGTCTCTTAAGAGCCCTAAGTGTGAAAAACTACCAAATTATGATTGGATATTTCTTAGAATCCATGGCACCTCAAAAATACTCCATATGAACCTATAGGGTCACATAGAGTTCCTCCAAAATAACTATTCTGAATTTTTGAAATCTCTAATCCACTTAATTATGGTGACAATTTTTCAAATGTTGCAAAAAGCATCAATTATGTTTAGTAAAAAATTGTCAAGAACCAGACTTTGTATTTAATTTATTATGGAAAAAACCAACAATTCCAACACATTTATAAGGGTGGGTGAAGCCAAGGAAGGCCTTTGTTAATTCTACAAGGCACTTGATTGTTTTGGGTTGCATTATTTTAGTGTAGTCTCTTAAGAGCCCTAAGTGTGAAAGATTTCCAAACTATGATAGGATGTTTCTAAAAATATATGACACCTAAAAATGTTCATCATATACAGAAGGCAGATAACTCACCAAATGGATAATGATAAGTGCTATACTAGGAACATCACCAGATTCAATGCATGGTGAGTCACTCTTTTTAGGAGGATTGTCACAATTGTTATTATCTAATCTCATGGAAGAGGAAAATAATACATTTAACTCATTATGTACTTCCTCAACAATTTTTGCAATTTCATCATCATCATCCAAGTTAATCACAATAGAGGGTCTTATGATAATATCCACAAAAGGTGCTTGTTCTTGTTGTGGTCGAGATATAGGATTTTCTTGTTGTAGTGAAGGTGAAGAGTCATCATGCATTGCTTGAGTTATTATTTTATTTTGTGTTTTTGATTCATATTTGCTTGTAACTAACAAGCAATAGCACAACGTCTACACCTATTCTCTCTAGAATTTTAATTTCTTTCTGTTTTGTTTTCAAGTTGCGATTGTGCAGGAGTAGTTTTACCAATCATAGGCTTCTTTTCTTCCCACAATGGAGGAAAAAAAGGAACCATCTGAGGTTGCTGAACCACTCTCTCTTTAGCTTTGTAAACTTGTTTAATTTTAGGAGGCACAACATGACTTATTTGGTTATCTCGTGGTCTCTTATATGAAATGGGTGAAGGATTTCTCATAGGTTGGTCTTGGTTACTTGGAAGGGCTTTTGGTTCAATCATGGTATTATCAAGGATAGGAGGCTCAATCATGGGTTGAGGCATATTGCTAAGGGATAATTTTACTATGCACTCTACCTTAAACTTTTGATAAGATTTGAAAAATAATTCCTCTCAAGGCCTAATAGGTTGCATAGTTCCAAGCCAAAAGAAATCCAATGAGAAATTCCCATGGGAAGACATAGGATTAAACCAAATATGGAGCATAGAAAAGATCACTTTACCAACTGGAAAATTTAAGAATTTATGTACTATCAATGGGACCAATTTCATGGAGCAAAGCCATGGGTAGCCTAACTTCACACAAAATTGGTTCGATGATAGGATGATGGAAAATGAGATACTTAATTATTTTGCTCCAACTTTTAGGGGAAGAGTTATCAAACTTATCATAGGGAAAGAAAAACCATTATGTGTTTTGATCAATTCTTTTAGTTGTTCATAAGTATCTTCATAAAGCTCATGCATAAACAAGAATTCTTTAGTGATCACATTCTCTACATAGATGGGATCAATTAATATCCCATTAGTAGGGTTGTCTGATTCTTCCAGCTATGTAAAGAGGACCATCAGGTGCATATTTGATTATGTCATGTTGTGAGAAATAAATGTCAAAACGAATTTTGCTTAGGCCCTTACAAGGTTGAACTTCAATGAGTCCAATCAGATTGTCCATGCTTTTCATGTTATCATCACTCGTGTCAACATTCATCACATTATTATTATTTTCAATAGATTTGAAAAAAGAGATGTTATGATTTGGCATGTGATTAGTAAAGATTTGAAAATTTTGGTTAGGAGGTGCTACATACTTAATACCTTGATCATTAAAACTGCCAATTTGAATATAATTAGAATCAATGAGGACTTGTACAATATGTTTAAGATGCTTGTAATGGTTTGTATCATGTAAAAAATTTAGTGAAAATGGAAAAAGGAATTTTGTTTATTGTTTGAAGTTAAAGGCTTAGTAGGATTAGGAGCTCTAATAGGAGGTAAGGAAATTAAGTTCTTGTTTAAGAGCTCCAACATGGTGTTATGAAGGGTATCAGGTAGATGGGTAAATTATCTATTTCTCTCTCCAAATGTATATGGATTTGTCATCTTTATAGCAGCCACTTGAGTGTCAACATATTGATTGGTTGAGGGGGATTAAGTTGTAAAAAGCCCTTATGTTGTTTCTTGAATGGTTGGTAGTTGGTTTGAGGTGTGGATTTAAATTTTCCATCATGAAGGTCAGTACACAATTGTGTGAAGGAGGGAAATTTCAACTTCTCAAGTTTATCTTGTATTTTATTCTACAAATTGGAAATAAACATCCTTTTAAGGTTAGGATCAAGAATCTTAATGTTTATTCACAAGTAAAGCAATCAGTATTGTGCTATGAAATCAATGACCTTTTCATCATCTTTTTGTTTGCATATGATTATATTAGCTAAGGTCATCTTAGGACCCATGCGTATTTGGAAGTGATTTAGAATGGCATCAATAAGTTCATTGAATGAACGTATTGAATTATTTGGTAAAGAGAAAAACCATTCCAAAATAGTATCCTTCAAGGATCTAGGGAAGAGTTTAGACAAAAATTTATCCTCAAAAATGAAGTCACTACATAAGGTTGTATATGTGGAGACATGGCTAATAGGATATCCTTTCCCACCATATTTATCAAATCTAGGAGTCTCTATACCTTGTGGCATTTATGTTCTCAATATCTCCAAGGATAAGGGGTTTCTTTTGACATATTGTGAAGGTTGGCCATTTTGATTTTGATTCAATGTAGCAATTTATTGTTAGAGGTATGCTTTTTTTTGCAAGAGTTGGTTAAGGACATGATCATTGTTTGTGTTGTGAGATGGAGGTGAATAAGGTGGAGATGTATATGTATTCGAAGGGAAAGTGACTTGTAAGTTTGTGAGGAGAGGTGGATTAGGAGATATGATATTTGAATGCACAAAGCTAAAGGGATTCGTAGTGGAAATGCCTAAGGAAGTTTTAGCATTGCTCTTAGGTTGTATGGTTGTTGTAATAGTTGGATTGGTGTATGTGGGAATAGAGGTCATAGTTGTAGACATAGGAATTGGATTTCCACATTGAATTTGATATAGCCCAAAGTTTGAGCACAACTAGTCATTATAAGGACATGTTTATTAATGATATGAGATAGGCTACACACAAATTCTATTCCTTGTTCATTTTCAATTATTCTCCTCATTTTATCTATGACAGGAAGCGCAATACCAACAATGTATTCAAAACTCACAATGTTTTGCAATTTGTCTAGTTCTTCATTAATTCTTCTTAGGGATATTAGCAACCATTTTTTCAATATCAGTCACATTGGTTGTATGTAGGGAGGTCATGGGAAATGAAGTGTCAATGATATGGTCCATAGTGGTTGATTAGTGTCAACACTATGAGTGAAAGAGTTATAAAAACCAAGATCCATGAAAAATGATGTATCACGAGATGAAATGAGTCTCAAACTACATCTCATGATAGTATTGGTAATAGGACACCAAGTTGTGAAGCTCATACAACTTTCACAAACCTAAGGTGCACCCAAAATGGAGAATAGGAAAAATGCAATCGAACACCCTAGAATATAAAGTGCAATGCAAGTATGTAAAAGTAATTTATAGATTTTAAACAAGATAATTTTTTATTATCCTATTTAAAAAATTGAAACTGATGTTTTTAAATACAACTTTGAATTCAAGCAATGCACTGATTTTGACAAATTAACCTTAATGTAAATGATTTTAGAAAACAAAAATTATGGAAACTAGAACAATAAACTGAATACATAAATATAGAATACAGAAAGAGTGTTTTTGATGCTCAGAAATGCAGAAAATCCCCTGATTAGGGACTCATTCTCCCATGGGTGAATCGGTCTTGCTTTAGGGTTTTTAAAAATTACATTACAAATTTTTGAGCTGATTTTTATGCTTTTAGATTTTGGTTTTAAATAGGTGGTTACAATTTCAAATTTTTGGAAAAGTAGGCCTAAGTGAATTATAAAATGATGTTAAATGACAAGAAAAAGGGCCTAATTTTGTTGAACACCTATAATACTAAGAGAGGGGGTGAATCCATATTCTTTTAAAATTTCAAACACAACTTATCCAATCACAAAAACATATTAAAAAAAATAAAGAATGAAAGCATGAAATATACACAAGATCACATAACATATGAATACTAGGATTTTATGTGGAAAACTGAAAAAGGGAAAAACCATGGTGAGGATTAGCTCACAATATATTATACTCAGATATATAATTGTGTGCACTGTGCTTTCTAACCCCAAATGATGCAAAAAAAAAGGGAAGAACAACATAAAGAAACACCTCAAGATTAGCCTAGTTAGACTTGAACAAAATAAATAAAAAACACATATTTTTACCTTGGCCAAGTTGATTTGGTGGTTAGACCTTTGGATGTGATAGCTTGTGTTCTCCTTGATGGAAAATCACCTAAAATGACACAAAATGATGTGGATTCAATGGAGAATGCAATGATTGAGTTGGGTATTGACTAAGTGTATGAAAATGCATGCAAGATGAGCTTGAAGAATCAACATTGGTGGATGAGAGTGCTTGAAAGATTGTATGAGATTGTTTGAATGATTGAGAGTGAAAATTGTGAATGTGAATGAATGTAAAATGAGACTAAAATCCTCTATTTTAGGGGAAGAGTCTCTAGAGAATTTGATGGCTAGGATTTAGCCACCATGTACAAGATGAACGACTATGGTGAGTTGAGGATTCACAAGCCCTCACATCTTGCCATGTGGAAATGAGGTGGAAAGGGGGAGTGTGATGTGGAGGTACCTGGAAGTACCTTGGGATTGGGAGAAGATTTCCTCAAAAAGGAAGTTCTTGTCCCCATGTGGGAAGGATGTGACACATGAGGAATTTTGGAATTCCTCAATAATCCTCATGGGAAAGAGAGAAACATTCGAGCAATAAGTGTGAATATTTAATTCACATGATTGGAGGGTACTTTGAAGTAATTTGGGGATAGGACAAGGTATCCTCATAAAGGAGGTGTTGGTGTTTTCCCAATACACCTAAGGAATCTATAAAGAGTAGCCAACTCTTATGTTTAAGACCTTTAAAATGAATGGACAACTGATAAGATTCAGTCAAAGACTGAGATCTTCTACTCTTGAAGCTCCATGGGACCTAGGAGGGTGTTCCTTTTAGCATTTTATTTGACCATTTTAGTGAATGACATGGAAAATCACATATAGGTTCCTATAAAGGGTAAACAACACAATTTAATCAAAGGTCGACTAATCTTTAAGCAAATATCCATCCATTTACCAGGAACATGAAAGATATCTCACATACATGCTTCATTGTAGATAAATTTTAAAATATTTATATTCTAACCCTAAATCAATAGTCCAATACTTCATTATCACTCATGATGTAAATACCAAGACAAATAGACTAGTGCCTTCATCAATTGGGCAATAGAGTCATACATATTATGACTTGTCATGCAAAAATAGTTTGAAACTAATAATTATGGACTATTTCCATAAGGACTTGCATTATGGAAACTCTTAGTATATAATTCATCACTTCCTACCAAATTCTCAGTAAATCACTACAAATCCATGACCTCACTTAAACATTTAGTTGATTCATTGAGTCAAAGAAAAAATGAAGATATGCATTCAAATGAAATATTTGAAGATGAACCAAATATGCTTGATACTATATTCAAAATTTGTAAAGTGGTTTATAGAGAAGAGCATATGAACTATATATGAAATTTTCTTTCGATATCAGGAATTTCTATGTAACTATTTAAAATTTTCATATGTAAGGTTCAAATGCCCAAGAAAACATTACAACCCTATTCTCTAGTATTCCTATATTTTCTACCCCTTACGTATTAGACTTTCAGACTCAAAAAATTAGAACCCCTGCAAATGAACCCTGAATTCCCTTTTATAGAACAAGGGAGCCAACAAGCTTCAGGCTCGAAATGCAGTTACATTACAAAAATTTCATTTCATATTGCATTTCAGCTACATTTCCCAAAATTCCCCACATGATAATTCTATTAAAATTGGAAAAACCAAAAGTCTCTACAACCACCATGAGGAAGAAGAAAATTGTCGCCAAAATCTTCCTCCATCGCCAGGCAAGCAGCAAAACCAATGTCCAAACCGCCACGAGGGCACATAGTCAACATCCAATGACTCAAAAATTTTCCATGCATGTACAAAAAATGATGACCGCAGAAATAATTTATCAACACAAAAATTTCATTAACCACCACCTTCTCACGAACCAGAAACCTTCTTACTAGCAACACGCACCCCACAGTACACACGGTGGCTCCGTGTTGTAGCAAGGGTTGGGGATGAGACCTCAACCTCAGCTTCACCTTTGTCTTGCTTCAACACGGTGCCATCTCATCCACTCAGAGTCTTGACAATGAAAGTAGGGACATACAACACCTTCGCCTCAGGAGATAGAGGCTGACCTAAGGTCACAAGGTAGTGGTGGTAATTGGAGTTTGTCTCAGTTTTGCTATCGAACAAGTTGTCAGTAACATCAGTAGGAGAATTTTGTCAACCATACGAGCCAAAAACATACCTAATTTTCCTCTGCACTTTGTTAGGTGGCCCAACAACCTCCTTCTCTTTCTTTCCCATCACCTTTGAGCTTGTAGCCTGGGCTTTCATTTGGTGACTACATCTGGTAATTACAGGTGAAGATTCCTTGCCATGGATGCTCTGGTGAGTACTGAGTGCCAACTATAGGTCTATTTATTGAGATTCCTATAGATTTAACCTAGCATACCTTCACATTATAATAGATGGGGTGCTAGCCTTACTCATTTTGCTACAAGAAAATCTACACTCGAATTTCAAATTTCTACATAGACTTGAGGAATTAACAACTCAATTTCTATGATGAAAATAACAACTCATCACTTCTATTTATTGAGAAAAGTGATGATATCAACCATGAATACTTAAAGAAAACACACCGACAAATTGGGAAATTCGTTGGTAGGTAGAGTATCACCATTTAATTCCAAAGTGCAAGGAAATTTGCAAATCACACTTCATGATTTCCAACAATTAAGTCTCTACACACACAAAGATCAATTTGATCGCACTAGTAGAGAATATGTCATTAATTTCCATTTGTTGCATAATGAAAATGGATATCACATGTCATGTTATCAACTTTGAATATTAGTCATTGATCTCACATCAAGATGGAAAATCGAGCGGCTCTGTCTAGGTTGACAAAGTTTGAAATCTAGCAGTCCTTCGCTAATGTGTCATTGGCTAATGGCGTTAACCCACTTTGGATGGAAAATTATTTGTTAGCAAGCTCCATCCATTTCATGAACTAAGTAGATTGGCTCATGCGTCGAGATCTCGTTGATCTCATGGCTTTTAAGGAGCATTCACTTTCTCCTTGCGAGCCAGCAAGGAATGGTGGAGATGATCTCTGCCTTTTGATCTCAGCTATTGGTTTAGAAGCACATGCCATAAGATTGATAGTGGATACTGGGCCCCATGTTTGTATGAAGACACACATCTTCATATCGCTGATCTCACAACTTTTAATCGGCTGACATTTGTCGCCCATGAGCTAGCAGGTTACGGTCATGATCTCTTCCCACTGCCTCAAATCTCAAAACCTGCACATGATAAGGTTAGTATTTAATAAATGGCCTTGGTTAGTCCAATGGTGACATGAACCTCCTAGGCTAATGACTTAAGCTTAAGTCATTGGGGAAAATTAAGACCCAACTTTAGGAAATAGTTAAGGTCGATAGGATGAGTGGGTGATCAGTGCTCTTAACCAAAGAGGCTAGTAAACAAATGTGTACTATGGATTAAGTAATGACTCAATGAACCAATGACTGGTAAATCAATTCAACGAAGCATTAGAAGACTTAAAAGGTTTCATATGAAAAAACCCTACTAATAGATGGGGACAAGGGTTTATGAAGTAGACAGGGCCTGTGGGCTACTTAAAAATTAGCAAATTTTGGAAGCTTCATCAGTGGCTCATGCTCGGGGATGCATACCCCCAGTGGGTATAGCGAGAATCTAAATCTTATGTTGAATTAGACTAGGGTAGAAGACCAAAACCCAAGAACTTACCCAAACAAGGCAAGTAGACACAACAGAAAGCAAAGACAACAAACCAACCTATGTACACTATTTACAAAATATACATTACAAATACATTATTAATTTGGAGGCCCTGGCTCCCAAAATTCAGGGACAATTCTTTCCTCTATTGAAGACTTTGGCTTGTTTGACTTGCAGTGGGTCCATATGGACATTGTCCAATTCCAAGCCACTAGCACCATCACAGTTAGCACTTACCATGACATTTGAAGTAGTATTTCCATATTTATCTGTTCCTATCATAGATTCATCAAAATGGACTAAGAAGATGAAAATATCATACTCCACACTGTCATGAAGTGTAAAATCACATTCCATTTTCTCAACAAATTTGAAAGCCTCATGGAAACTCTGGCTCACACTTGGCCAATGTATTAAAGGATTAGGAAAAGGAAAAACATGATCAAGCATATCTTTAATCCATTTGTCACAAGTGTTGTCTTCATGAGATGAAAGAAGTTCCATGATAAGTTCCATAAGAAAAGGAGCATCTGCAAAAAATTTCACTATAGATTCATATTGACTCGTATCATTCACCTGGTTACTTATTCCTTTAAACTGTTCCACACATGGATGAAATAGTGCTGCAGTATTTGCATACTCTATAGAATTTTCAAATAATTCTTTCTTTTCAACATGAAACAATGTTACCTGAGTATCCATGTAATCATCATGTGGAACATGAATAACTGACATTTCAATTACCTCTTCAAGTACACACCCTATCACCATAAGAAAGTCAATACAATCATCTACATGCTTTCGGACATCCACACTACATCCAAAGTATACATCATAATCTTGAACTTATTTATCATGTGAGCTATTGTCACATTTAGATTCCAACAAATTTGAGGCATTCTCCTGATATTTATCAAGCACAATTTACTCAATGAAATGTTGATAGATTATTTCATTAGTGTCTGTGTCTTCATATCCCCCATTTAGTTGGGGAATTAGCGAATTAGGGGTGAAATTTTTAAAGGAAAAGTTTCCAACACTTATATCACCTTGAATCTTGTTTTTTTCATCCATCACACATCCACTAGTAGTACTTTCTAAGTACTCATCAGGGTTATCTTCAAAAATAGGATTGCTCCTTTACCAATATGAATTGTCATTTTTAACCTCGTTGTCCAATGCAGATTCATCAAATAAAGAATTTTTCCATACCTTCATGGTAATTGGATGTATCTCATCTTTCTCATTATCAAAATTCCAATAGTCTTGATCATCAATGTAATCATTTGTAAAATAGAGAGAAACATTCTCCACATCCTCTTCATCATTTGCATTCACAATAATCGATCCACACTCAAAGAATTATTCACATGAAGAATACTGCTCACTTCCTAGGAAACACACACCCTCAAGGCTATTAACATATCCCCTGTAGAAGGAGATTCCATCTCCACTTCATAAGAAGAATCATATTTAATTGAAGACTATCCAAATTTGATCTCATCACTTTGATCCCTCATTCATGCCATATCATCGGAGCCAATTGTATTCTTCTCATTGAATGGTGCATGATAAGTGCTAGCTAAATCAATTTGTGAGGTTTCACCCATTACCTCTTATGTTTTCTCATAGAATATGACATCCCAAGGAAGATAATTAGGTACTACCTCCTTGTTTTCACACTCTATCGCTTCATCCTCATCACTACCACATGCACTTGCTTCTATGTTTCTTGAAAAATAACAACATTCAATAGTAAATTGCTTAGACTTTGATGATTTTCTTTAATCTGTCAACCTTACCCTTTGATTTTCCTCACTATGGTAATTATTTCCCACATTCTAGGAAATAGCTAGGGGCATATGACCATGCTTAATTTCTTCCACAGTGTTTATCCAATCTACTACTTGATCCAGACTATGAGGCTTTGATCCTTAGACCACTGAATTCATCTTGATATGTAAGTCTCACAAAAAAAATTAATACACATTAAACCACTAGGCCTAAATCTCTTGGGTATTTCCATCAAAGCATCAAATAATCTTGAAAACAAGTCATATGGTGACTCATTTGTAGGTCTTTTTATCTCATACAATTTTATAACAAAGAAAATCAAGTCAAACCTTCCCACCCTTGGTTGATGTGAGGTTGATGCTTGCTCATGTTTTGTGTCTCTTTGGAGTAAAGCAGATATAACATCTATGAGCTCCCTTTCTTGGAAAACCTTTTTACCTTCTGATCTGCTTGGTTCACTAACTTGAATACTGCTAGAATTGCTTCTAGCAATCATAGGTCCTCTCATGATTGATTATTTCAGATTATTCTTGATGTTCATAGCCTCTTGGTAAGCTTGCTACAAAGTGGCAGGTTCTTTGTCTCTCAAAAAAAAGCTCACCTTACTATCAAATGCTCCCAAATATACAACCAAACACTCTGCAATGTTTGGTCGCATATGCTCAAGGATTTCTCCTATAACGTTGGCAAATTTAAGGTTGAAAGAAGGGACCAATTCCCCTTTATCCTTAGAAATCTCCATGAAATTATTCCTTTCAACACTTGGGTTTATCCTTTCACCAAATTGGTCCATGAAGGCTTCCTTAAGTTCATTCCAACCATGTATAGAGGAAACAGGTAGGAAAGAGAACTAGTCTCTTGCATCTCCTTTCAGGGATTGAACAAATAACTTCACAACCACGTCTTCACAATCTATCTCATAATCACTCATCATGTCAGCAAATTCTTGCACATGCTTGCTTGCTAATTCTGACTTGTCACCACTGAACTTTGGTAGTTTGTCCCTAACCTTGGGTGGTACCATATTTGGGTAACCACAAATATTGTCAAAGTTGATAGCCTTGTAACTATCAGTATTGAAATTTCCTTGGTGAGAATGATTGTTCATCTTCCATACTTTTCTCCTTATTCAAACAGGACGGTATGAATTGACAAATTACTTTTAATTCTTGAAAAGGATTTGAGAATATACTCGACATTTATACAACATCCCTTCAATCCCTTTTACAAATTTAATCCTAATACCTTGGCATATGTATTTCTTACAAATGCTACCTAAGATCTAACAATTTAACATGCTCTTTTAACCATAACATATAAATTTAACTTATACACAAAAGCATGCTAAAATATTATTATCATTCCCTCATATAGTGCTAATTCACTCATTAGGGAATAGTTTACATCTCAAGTATGGGAAAATTCATCTTGATTTATCAATAATACAATCATATTCCTTCAAATTCTATGTAAATACATGGTAATTTGCAGTGAGTAACTATCCTTTGCCTTTTAAGTTGCAGATCCGGTGAATTGATGAAAGCTTTAATAGGTTCTTTGAGTCAGAGTCACCACCTCCTTCCAGAGGACTACACCTCAAGTGAGATGAAGTTTCTTTACATGTATTACATGTTTTGGGCTATCTTCCACAATAGAGCAATTCTTGGATCCTTCAATCTTTGCTACACACTGATTATTTACCATGTTCTTTAGGTTCACATTACCTTTTGTCTCCACATTTTGTATCTATGTTTGGAGAAGGAGAATTCCCAATAGAGTCACCATCTTGTTGGTTTTTTCCCAATACACCTAAGGAATCTCTAAAGAGTAGCCAAATCTTATGTTTAAGACCCTTAAAGCGAATGGGCAACTGATAAGATTCAGTCAAAGATTGAGGTATTCTACTCTTCAAGCTCTATGGGGCCTAGGAAGGTGTTCCTTTTAGCATTTTATTTAACCATTTCAGCGAATGACATGGAAAATTACATATCAGTTCCTATAAATGGTAAACAACACAATTTACTCAAAGGTCAGCTAATCTTTAAGCAAATATCCATCCATTTACCAGGAACATAAAAGATATCTCACATACATGCTTCATTAAAGATAAATTTTAAAAGATTTGTATTCTAACCCTAAATCAATAGTCCAATACTTCATTATCACTCATGATGTAAATACCAAGACAAATAGACTAGTGCCTTCATCAATTTGGCAATAGAGTCATACATGTTATGACCTGTCATGCAAAAATTATTTGAAACTGATAATTATGGACTATTTCCATAAGGACTTTCATTATGGAAATTCTCTGTATATAATTCATCACTTCTTACCAAATTCTTAGTAAATCACTACAAATTGATGACCTCACTTAAATGTTTAGTTGATTCATTGAATAAAAAAAAATGAAGACATTCATTCAAATGAAATATTTGAAGATGAACCAAATATGCTTGATATTGTATTCAAAATTTGTAAAGTGGTTTATAGAGAAGAGCATATGAACTATATATGAAATTTTCCTTCGATATCCTTAATTTCTACATAACTATTTAATATTTTTGTATGCAAGGTTAAAAAACCCAAGACAACATTACTATTCTATTATTTGGTATTCCTATATTTTCTACCCCTTACTTATCAAACTTGCAGACTTAAAAAATTAGAACCCCTGCAAATGAGCCCTGAATTCCCTTTTATAGAACAAGGGAGCAAACAAGCTTCAAACATGAAATGCAGTTACATTACAAAAATTTCATATCATAATGCATTTCAACTACATTTCCTGAAATTCCCCACATTATAATTTTGTTAAGATGGGAAAAACCAAAAATATCCACTATCGCCATGAGGAAGAAGCAAATTACTGCCAAAATATTCCTCCACCACTAGGTAAGCAATAAAATGAACACCCAAACCACCACAAGGGCACACAGTCAACATCCAATGCCTCAAAAATTTTCCATGCACACAGAGAAAATGATGACCACATAAATCATTTATGAACACAAAAATTTCATTAACCACCACCTTCTCATGAACTAGAAACCCGCTTACCAGCAACACACATCCCACAGTACACACTACTACTCCACATTGTAGCAAGGGTTGGGGATGAGACCTCAACCTCAGCTTCACCTTTGTCCTACTTCAACACAATGCCATATCATCCACTCAGAGTCCTAATAGCCAAAGGAGGGACAAAAAACACCTCCACCTCAGGAGATAGAGCTTGACCGAAGGTCACAAGGTACGGGTGGTAACTAGAGTCTGAATTAGTTTTGCTATCAGAAAAGCTGTCAGTAACATCAATAGGAGAATTTTGTCAACCATACAAGGCATGACCATACCTAATTTTCCTCTACACTCTGCCAGGTGGCCCAACAACCTCCTATTTCTTTCCCATTACCTCCAAGTTTGCATCCTGGACTTTTAGTTGGTGACTACATCTCGTAATTATAGGTGAAGATTCCTTGTCACGGACACTTTGGTAAGTACTATGTTCTAGCTTTGGGTCTATTCTGTGAGACTCCTGCAGATTTAACCTAGTAGACCTTCACATTGGGATAGGTGGGGTGCCAACTGTAAGAGAGGGGGACCATCGCATGCAAGACCTCAGGTCATAGAGGGTCAAGACGTGAGAGGCTTCCCTAACTTACCTCATCTAAGTGTAATGTGAGGGAATGCGAGAAGAAAGTAACAAGGACTATGAAGCCACTCAGTTGCTCTATAGACCTGAAACATAGGGAGAGGCTAGGTGAGCCAGTTTCTAGGTCTAACACTACGTCTCACAAAGCTCTCTATCTGAGGACAAAAGAATGGTCTTTGTACATTAGCGCGGCATGCTAGCATCTCAAAAGTGTGTTGTTGTCCATATGACAAGACAACAATGGATACAAGGTCAAAACCAGTAAAACAAGCTAATGACCTAGAAAAATAACTAAAGGGCCAAAATGATGTGATTAAATAAATGAAGTAATCTCTAATATTATAAAGCAAATATGCAAGAGTGGAGAGAATAAGGAGGATCTTACCAAGGAATTTTTTCGCTAGCTAACCCCTCAAAGAGCACGTATTCCTACACACAACAAGAAAGGGAAAATGTTGGGTGGCTGTATAGGGACTTGCCTTAGTCAGACCCTCATTTAGGTGTTTCCACCTCCACAGGGAACCAAGGAAATAGGATAAATGAAATAATAAATTAAAGAGAAAAGAAGCACTACAAAATAGTGTTATGCTACTCAACCAAGTGATAAGGGAGAGGAGAGGGAAGCTTACCACCTCCACCAAGAGCACTCAAGGATGCTTGGGGGAGAAAATGAGAGTACTCTATCCTTTGCTGCAATGGTGTGGTCCCAAAATTTCTCTACCAAAGTGATGGAGTGTGGCTTTAGCTGCAATGAAATGCTTTAATGCTTGGAGTGAGTAAAAGTGAGCTTGAAAGTGAATGTGAGAGTGCAAGAATGGAAGCCTGAAGTGGTGAAGAGTTGGATTGAATGTTGAAGGGATGAATTGGAAGAAAGAGTGGAAGAAAATGGCCATATTTAGGTCAGTCAACCGAAGGGGGTGTTACAACTTCACCTCCAATGAGAAGTGTAATGCCTCTACAAGTTCAGCCACATGAATCTGCCAAGGATGTAAGTGTGTCATATGGATGTCTATGTGCCGCGCAGGTGTCCCCAACAAAAACACATCCACCCACGCTAAAAAAATGCCAAGTGGGAGGCAAGCAGTGGGCTTAGGTGGAATTAAGCCTCCAAACTTGGTTTTCTAAGGTGGGTAAAGGAAAAAAAGGGAAGTTACATGTGGGGTGAAAATTCACTCTTATACACCAGCCTTACTCATTTTGCTACAAGGTAATCTACACTCGAATTTAAGCTTTCTGCACTAACTTGAGGACTTAACAACTCAATTCCTATGTTGAAAATAGTAACTCATCACTTCTATTTATTGAGCAAGTGATGATATATATGATGAATGCTTAATGAAAAAAACACACACAAACTGGGCAATTCATTGGTAGGCATATTGCCACCATTTAATTCCCAAGTGCATTGAAATCTGTAGATCACACTTCATAATTTCCAACAATTATGTCTCCACATGCACAAAGATCAATTTGATCACACCAATAGAGAATATGTCATTAATTTCCATTGGTTTCAGAATGAAAATGGCTATCACATTCCGTGTTCTCAACTTTGAATATCAGCTATTGATCTCACATCAAAATGGAAAATCGAGCGGCTCTATCTAGGTTGACAAAGTGTGGAATCCAAAACTACTTCATTAATGTGTCATCAACCAATGGCATTAACCCACTTCAGATGATAACTCATCAATCAACGGGCCCCATTCATTTCACAAACTAAGTAGATTGACCCACATGTTGAGATCTCGTTGATCTTGTGACTTTTAATGAGTGTTCACTTTCTCCTCACGATCCAATGGGGAATGGTGGAGATGATCTCTGCCTTTTGATCTTGATCATCAGTTTAGAACCATAGGCCATAAGCTTGATAGTGGAGATTGGGCCCCACTTCCATATGAAGACATGCATCTTTGTATTGCTAATCTCACAACTTTTAAACAGCTGACATTTATCTCCTGTGAGCTAGCGGGGTATGGTCAAGATGTCTTCCCACAACCTCGAATCTCAAAACCTACACATGACAATGTTAGCATTTAATAAAGGGCCTCAGATAGGCCAACAATGACATGACCCTCGCATGCTAATGACTTAAGCTTAAGTCATCAGGGATAATTAAGACCCAACTTTAGGAAATACTTAACGTCGATGGGATGATTGGGTGACCAGTGCTCTTAACCAAAGGGGCCAGTAAACGAATGTGCACTATGGCTTAAGTAATGACTTAAGGAACCAATGAATAGTAAAGCAAGTCAACGAAGCATTAGAAGACTTAAAGGATTTTATAAGCAAAAACCCTACTCACAGATGGGGACAAGAGTTTATGAAGTAAATAGGGCCTATGGGCTACTTAAAAATTAGAAAATTTTGGAAGCTACATTAGGAAGTCCTTGTCCTCATGGAGATGTGACACATGAGAAATTTTAGAATTTCTCAACAACCCACATAGAGAAGAGGAGAACCTTGGGGTAATAAATGTGAAATTTTTATTCACATGTGGAAGAGGTTGTCTAGGCTAAATGAAGAAAGCATTTATGAAGGTTGACTTGGAGGCATGCCATAAATGGCATGAGGATTAGATTAAGGTTGTGCAAATAGGTGATTAGGGATGCTAATGAAAGATTAGAAGCAAGTTGCAAGTTACAGGATGTGACATTAATCCTGATTAAAGGTGTGCACATCTTAATCATGGATTAATTAAACTAATCCGGATTAGAAGAGGATTATGGAGGATGTGACAAGGAGAGAGAAAAGAGGGAATTTAAAATTGATTTAAATTCAAAAGGATTAGTGACTAAATTAAATAAATTGGTATATTTATTTAATTTAGAGAGGAAGGGATGAATGGTAAAGTATTTAATTATTAAATGAAATACTTTAAAAAACTTAGGAAAAGGAGAAATATTAATTAAATAAATCATTTAAATAATATCGATGGGGAATATGAGATAGATGAATAAAGGTCACAAATTTGACTATACGGGAGTGGTAAAATTTAGATGTCTACATTTTTCCCCTCTTTGAAATACTATTAGAATAACAATGTTTCAAAGAAAAATAAAATGTAGATGACTCTATAGAGAAAATGACTAGAAAATGATGTCCCAACATGGGAGAAGTTGTGTAAGTTGTCTAGATGGTAGGAAATGAAGGGAGATTTCCGAGTCTCACAAGAAAGTGACTATGACGGGGGAATGGAGGAAAGTGGTAGGGTATGCCCCCTTGAGAGGGTGGTTAGGGAAAAAAAGGACCTTGAGAAACTTCTTGATATGAGGAAACAAAGGGTACCATTGGATAGAGTGTGTAAGCCCATGAAGATTGGATTTTGAATGGATTCAAATGGACACACAATGTGCAAATGGTGGCCCACAAAAATGAGAGGATTAGTTGAATTAAAAAGAGGTGAAATAAAGGGTAAAAATACCTACAACTTAAAAAGGTTAAAAAAATGAAGGAAAAGTTACATATAGTAATTCTAAGAATTACTATTCCTCATTTGTACACCTAGCAGTTGAGTGAGAGAGAGAGGAGGAGGAGAAGAAGGTGAGAAGGATGGTCGAGGAGTTTGATAATGATATTATCCATCAAGGGGATGAGGTACAAAGGTTCTACCACAAGCATGCGGTTCCACGCTAGGTTGGTTCAAAAACCCTCTTTGTTATTTTAAGCAAATTTCATTATATTTTTTAATTGTTATGCAATTTAAAAACATGGGTTTTTGGATTCAGATAGGTTAGAAAAATGGGTAGGTGGCAGAATTTCAATTTCACTGAATTTTTAGGAAAAATTGCATGTTTAAAAGCGATAGGGAAGAAGGGCATATTTGCCTATTCACTAGGAAAATTTAGCTAAAAAAATGAAAAAATGCCCAAGACGGGCAGGATTGGTATAAAAAAGGGTGGACTTGACCATGAATCAAGAAAATCTACAAAAATAGGGGGTTAGTTAGGGGAAAGGGCTATTTTACAATGAACCAATTAGGTCTCAATAGATACCTATGAGCTTGCCAGGCTACATTTTTGAATATTTTCTAGACAAGTGGCTTCTTAATACTCAAGTAATCTGAAGAATTTACTAGAAGGTAAATAAATTTAGTAAACATGAGAGAATTTTTTTTAATTAAAAATATTGTTATAAGCACAAGAATAAAGTACAACTTTTCCAGATAAATTCAAACTTGAATTCACATGTAATTGTAACTAGAATCTAGAGAATTCCTTACATTATTCATTTATATCACATAAGATATACTTAGCATAAAGAATAGTTTTACATCATAGGTTGATTGTCATAAACCATAACATGGAGTTCACTGCATCTAGAATGTTGATGTCAACCTTCACAAGACTCAGTGAGTCTTCTGCTACAAAGGGAGAGCATCATCCTAGTGCTTTTCCTCCAACCACGGACTCAAGTGGTCCCCCACACACTTTCTAACTGAAAGCACCCTGACCCTTCACAAAGGGTATAGATATAAGGAGCTATCAAATTTCACCATCTGAATCATAGTGATGTGTCATAAAAAACTCAATCGACCATACAATTCTAGATTCCTTCTAGCTAAGTATGATCATTTTGAATGGTCATGCCATCTAGACACACACCTCTGACTCATCTTAGAACTATCACAATATGAAGTTTTAATTAATCTATTGGTACTCTAGACACAACTAGTATGTAAAGAAAACCATTCTAGCCAATCTAGGATGTGCATGTAATGTAATATTTAGGTATTTCAACCATTTAAAAGTCCCTTGTTGCATTCGTGCAATATCTAGGGTTTATGACTTCCTATCTTTTACTATCTAGATTCAATACCCAACATCTTGAATCTATTAAATCGAGTGCCAACATTATCATAGAATTTCTTAAGGTGATATAAAGACTTCATGTCCTGTTCTATTTTTTTCTTGACCTTTAACTATCAATTAGTATATATATATATATACAATGTCATATTTGACATAATAGTTATAGATTTCCTATATACTTCTTGTTTCAATTCTAGGGTTTAGCTTCTCTAACCCAATACATGGAAATATCAAACATCCTTGTTTTTCCAAGGGTATTAACATAAGTACATAACAAATCATAAGAACAAAATGCTTCGAGTCTTTCCTAGACCACTTCACATTGTTTGAGTTCATATTTCATATAACATGAATAAGCATAGTATTTGAGGTATTTCCTCACCAATATACTTTAAAAAAGAATACTATCACATTATATTAATTGTTCTAAACTAAGACAATCATTCAACCCTAAAAGGTTGTTTTATAGAAGATAATAATCCACTTTCAACCCCTTGGTCTACTTGACTCTATTGTCTTTCAACATAGGTTAAGTTATGAACTCATAAACAACTTCCTTGTCCCATAAACCTTTAGTGATCATAATATTTTACCACCACCATATGGAATTGAACTATGAATCTCTCCTTATGTCCCACTGTGAGTTAAATCATTCCAATGTTACCCAATCTTGGGCTATCTATATCTCATGTGCACTTAGCACTAAAATAAGTTCTATTGAACAAGAACTATGAGATCTATATCTTTGCATTGCCTAGTTTATTCTCTCTCCTGAGACTACATAACATAAGTGCTAATGGTTAATCGAAAGGCTATCTAAATTTCCACATCCCTTGATTACCTATTCTCGTGGATTTGTTTTACAAAAATGTCATGTAAAACTTAATTTTTATAAAAGGAATTCTATATCCATAGTGCAACATTGTCTCTTCAATATTAAAAAGTTATTATCTTCACTATAACCTCTTTTCAAATAAATAGTAGAGATATGCTTCTACAAGAAAGAATATGTTTATTAAACTATCGTAGTCTTATCCTAGATATTCCATTTATCCTTATATTTATCTTTTAAGGGAATACTGATTTGGTCTTTCCATTCTCTAGAACTTGTACCATTTTCCTTTTTTTAGGATCCATGTTCAACAAGCTAAATAAAAGATTACATAGATTGATCCTTTTTTTTTTTCTTGTAATAAAAAATTGTTAAGATATACAACCATAATAAACTCTTTATTTGCAAGGGTAAAATAATTTAAGGATAGAGAAAATCATGCCTGTATAAATAGTGCTATTCTGTACTCCTTACCAACGATGCTTCTCCAAGCTTGTGGAAACAAAAAGATTTATAATATCTTCTAATCCTTCTTTGGAGCAATCAAGGTTCGAACATTTGTAGAAATCTCTTAGCACCTCATGTTAGCCATTCTTGGAATTTCTTACAAAAATTCATAGAATTGGCATGTCGCATCCCATTTGTCTATAGAGGTGTTGTCACCCCACAGATGAGGAAATTCTCTCAATGCCATGACTTTGGTATTAATCTTGCATACGTATTTAAAAGTATCACCAAATACAAACACATATAAATGACAAATCATTCTGAAATTTAGAGTTGGTAACACAATCTTACACGATCAATGAGTGCATTGATCTTTTGTCGTCTCTCGGGTGTATTCACCCCATAAAATGAACTCATGGGTGATCATCATAGTGACTTCATTTTTCAAGGAAATGATTTTAATATTAGTTCCTCGTTCATAAAATTGTTCATGACATAAGAAATGACATGTTCGATAGAAAGTTGTCTTAGTCACAAAACAACTAATGTTCAACCTTGATGACATCACTATCTCCAAAATGACTAGGTTGATGTTAAACAACTTGAAATAGAATTTAAATGAAATTGAAAAATTTTGTTGAGTCAAGAATTAAACCTCAACCAAAAGTGTCAAGTATCACTTACACAACTCAACTAGGTTCACTAGTTTTCACTAACACTAGACTTAAGATGGCGACAACCTGTTCTATTCCTCGTATATATACCCTTCTCTCTGATGATGCTCTCCCTCCCTTTCTCAAAGTGTGGAAACCTATTTCTTAAATGCAATCTTGCAAACACTAACTTGAGATTAATGTATCATTAATAATTTCATAATCCTTATGAAATCATCACATCTTGACACTTTGAAGCACATGTCAATTTTTGAGTGAAATAAACATAACTCATAGAAATATTGATTTTTCTAGACATTTTTCCTTGTTGGTGTGGATAATTGTCTTGTACCTAGCTAATTCATTCACTAGGTAAATTAGTGGACATATTCACATGCTAAGTTTACTTAGAAAAAAGATTCTTTCTAGAAGTCTTAGTTGGCGTTTCTAGAACTTTTCTTATCTAGCTAGTAATGCATCATTTCCTAGATGATTAGGTTGTTGGTTGTCTTATGTCGTAGGATTATGACATTTGTCAACATCATGTTCATTACTACATTTCAGCCTTGCCTTTATAAGCACGGCATCTCATGTACATTGATATACCAAGCAATATCAATTCAACCATTAATCAATCTTGCATTGTGAAGCAAGGTTTCTTGCCATTCTCTCTCTTGTGGAAGTGGTTTTGGTTGCAACTATTCTTGGGGGTGTTGGGGAGTCACCATTTACTCCCACATGGTATTAGAGCTCTCCAGGTGTTGCAGATTCCTTCTCAGATCTAAGGGTTATATGTTGGCTTGACTATTTTTTTTGGGTGCAGATTCGAGTTTCATTGACCTCACGGTTGATATTAGAAGGATCCACAAATGAATTTTCAATGTAAATTCATCCATTTTGGGTAAAGTTGTTTTTGAAGCAAAAAAATTTTTGCTGGAACAACCTTCTCAGCGGTACGATTTTCTATTTTTACAAAAAAATATATTTTTGAAAATATTTTCTATAGTTTTATCAAATAATTTTGGGGTAAAATTATTTTATTATCAGGAAATATTTATTTTGGGCAACTATATTTGTGAGATTTATTATTTTGGATGGCTTTGTATATCTACAATGGTACCTCTGACGGCTCTGCTGCCTATCAAATCTCACATCGGCCTGGTCAAGGGACCATTGCAGGGGTGTCATCGACATTTATTGATGGTCGGTTAGCTTACCTCTGTATCGGCAGTTTAATCATTGTAAAATTTGACGGGAAGAGATAACAATTTGGCATAGTCTTTTGTATCAGCCGACATCTAGAACCTATCTCACTGGTATATTCTGCAATTCAGGCCTTCACTACTGGTCCATGCTTGGTCGACATATAGTCTAGTTCGTATAGTTAGCATACCTCCACACATAGGTGCTTGACATTAATCGATAGTCAAAGGCTTTGTTTGGGTCTTTGTTGTCATATCATAGTCTCATTGGCATATTCCCTGGCCACTCTATCACATCACCTCCATCGGCTAGTATATGCTATGCTACAATGATCACATTGGCTGCTTTTCTATCCTCCAAACATTTCCGTCGGTAGCTTGCACATGGTACACAGGTTTGTAAGAGCTTCAATAGTGGGTTAAACCCAATCTGCAAGCGATCAAATCATTGTACAGTCTAATCGGTGGAGAATATATGCTAGGCATCACCCCCTACGTTCAAATAGTAGCTCAATGGTCGCTATCATGTCTTAAGGGTACAAACTTTTCTACCGTAGAATCTTTTATTTATACAAAGTTTGTTTTAAAAATCCTTTTAATACTGTGGTTACACATGGGTTGTTGGCCCGTCCCTTCATATGGTCAATGGTACAAAAAAAAAAATCTGCTGACATTGTTTTGGTTTAGCCCGGAGATGGTGTCTTGACTATGTAATACTTTTATTTTTTTCCTGACTACCTCCATCAGTCATATGAGTGACCGTATGTTAGCCACTGGGTGCCCAAAATTTGCACCTCATGATCCTTCAGATTTTCCCCCAAGTGCCCTTTTATGGGCCTTTTTTTCATTTTTTCATAATTTTTGCTAACAGAGGCAATATTTTACAAACTAGATATCATCGGAAAGGTGGAGATCTGAATTTTTTAGTGGTATAGATATTTTGCAGTTTTGTGCCTCTTTTCCAAGTTGAAGCTCGATCATCATTTTCTACCTCCGAGCTCTTATCTTTTTGCTCCAGACTCTGATTTTCTCCAAATTTGTGGCATTTGGAAGGTATTCATGAGTACTTCAGATCTATTCATGCACTTTTCGTAGATTTTTTTCCAGATTTTAATATTTCAGTTTGTTTCTGATTTGATAATTTGGGATACTTTGTTGTAAATTTTAAAAAAAGTGTAAATTTGTTGAGACAAAGGAGTTGATTTCTTGTATTGTGAGGGAAATTTGTTGTTCTTCTCTTGTAATATCTCATTGTATCATGGATTTTCCAAAAATTGTACTTCTAACTCCATATAATTTTCATGAGTGGAAATCTCAAATGGAGTTATTATTGTTAAAATTGAAGTTGCAAAGAATAACATTTGGTCAAGATCCAGAACTAGCAGGAGCAAAAGAGAAAAGAAAATGGCTTGATAGAAGGGATGAAGCTCCCGGTACTTTGAAGTTGTCCATTTCTCTAGATCTTAGATATCATGTTGCATCTTGCACTCATCCTAATGAAGCTTGGACTACTTTAGAGAGTCTCTTTGGTAAACCAAATAAGATGATGAAATTTAAGTTGGAGAATGAATTAATGAGTCTTAATCCTTCAGATTTTGACAATATCCAAGACTTTTTCTCTAAGGTCAATTCTCTTAGATTGCAGTTATCTAATTGTGGGGTCACTAAAGAGGATGAATAGTTGATTCTTTCAATTCTTGCTAAGCTTGGTCCTGATTATTCAGTGTTTGTTTCTACATTCTATGCTACAATGGATGCCCTTGGCAATGCATACAAAATGCCTTCTCTTGATGAATTTGCAACTCAGCTCACAAGGGAACAAGCAAAGTTGGTACACATGGGCACATTGAAGTCTTCTACATCTCATTCTCTTGTTTCAAAGGATACAAAGGCTTCAAGTGGAAAAGGTAAGAAGCAAAACAAGGCTCCCAAGTCTAATGAGCAAGGTAAAGATTCTCCTTCACATAGCACTACTGAGTCCACATCCTCTTTAAAAGAGGAATCATCTAAAAAGAAGAAGTTCAAATGTGCATATTGCAAAAGGTTAGGACATGATGAGCATAGATGTTATAATAAGAAGATTGATGAACTCACACACCTTATTCAAAAGAATAACATTCAGCTTCCCTCATCAGTGTCTTCTACTTCTTCTTCAGCATCTCAATTGGCAGCCCCCTCATCATCATCTCAGTCACAGGATACAAGATCTACTTCTAGGCTACATAAAATGAAAGGACAAGCACTCTTGGCCTCTACAAGTCTTAAATCACATAGAAGGATTTTTGATTTAGGGGCATCTCATCATATCACATCTTCTATGGATATGTTCTCTTCTTTTGAGCCTTGTAATTCACCTCATATACTGATGGGTAACAATACATATATGAAGGTAAGTGGAAAGGGTTCTATTGATATGGGAGAAGGGAATTTCAATGATGTGCTTTTTGTTCCTTATTTATCCACTAATCTCCTTTCTATCTATCAAATTACTCATGGGGGTAAAGGTAAAATAGTTGATTTCACTCTAGATAGAGTGTACATAAGGGACTTGGAGACTAGGAATATTGTTGCTATCTAAGACAGTTGATGAATTTGTAGCTTAGTTCACAAGGGAACAAGCAAAGTTGGTTAACATGGGCACATTGAAGTCTACTACACCTCATGCTCTTTTTGCAAAGGATACAAAGGCTTCAAGTGGCAAAGGTAAGAAGTAGAACAAGGCTCCCAAGTCTAATGAGCAAGGTAAAGATTCTCCTTCACATAGCACTCATGAGTCCACATCCTCTTCAAAAGAGGAATCGTCTAAAAAGAAGAAGTAAAAATGTGCATATTGTAAAAGATTAGGACACGATGAGCATAGATGTTATAATAAGAAGATTGATGAAATCACACACCTTCTTCAAAAGAATAACATTAAGCTGCCCTCATCAGTGTCTTCTACTTCTTCCACATCTCAATCGGCAACCCCCTCATCATCATCTCAGTCATATAATATAGGATCTACATTTGGGCTACACAAGATGAAAGGACAAGCACTCTTGGCCTTTGTAAGTCCTGAATCTAATTTATGGCTTCTTGATTCAGGGGCATCTCATCATATGGCATCTCCTATGGATATGTTCTCTTCTTTTGAGCCTTGTAATTCACCTCATATATTGATGGGTAACAATACATATATCAAGATAAGTGGGAAGGGTTCTATTGATATGGGGGAAGGGACCTTCAATGATGTACTTTGTGTTCCTTCTTTTTCCACTAATCTCCTTTCTATTTATCAAATTACTCATGGGGTTCAAGGTATAACAGTTGAGTTCACTCCAGATAGAGTGTACATAAGGGATTTGGAGACTAGGGATATTGTTGCTATTGAGATGGTTGATCATTCATCTCAAGTATATTCCTTTTCACATTTTTCTTCAGAAGATGATAATGTTCCTTTGAATGCATCACACAATCCATTGATTGTGAACCATGTTTTTGAGGAGAAGTTTGGTCATCTACACCCTGGTATTCTAGAGACCAGTGCTGAGCTTCCTACTCCTCCACCTCCTACTGCTTCAACTGTTGATGCTTCTATTCAGTAAGATGATCATAGTTTTTCAGATCTTTCTTTGTGGGATGAATATTTGATAGGGATTTCTAATTTGTTCATGGAGTCTCATACTGCAGATTTGGAGGACACACTTGAGGGGGTTTCTCTCCTCTTTGATGACAGTTTCAACACAACTATTACACCATCTTCTTTTTCTTTGGAGATTGACATTCATGAGTTTCCTCCTTCACTTGATTTGTCATGTTTCTTGGTTGAGTTTGACCATGATTATGTTGTGGCTCATTCAAGCTTGGAGACTCCTCATCAGTTTTTAGAGGCATACATGTTGAGCATTCATGCTTCCTCCTTTCAGTTGGACATGGAGTGACTTCATTCATGCACCTTTGGTATTGTTTCTTCCTAAGGGGAGGAACGTTGTTCAACAGTTTTGGAGTAGCTTCTTCATTCCTTCTCGAACATCTTCCATGGGAGAAGCTCGATCATGACCACTCCTTGGTCCTGTGCCTATAAAACATTCTTAGAATATAATTATCATTTGTTATATACTTTCCAAATATAATTCATAAAAAAAGCATTATACCTCCTGGTAATAGCTGATAATAGAATGATTCTGTAATCAGTCGAATTCGTAACTTCAAGAATTTTGAAGAGTCCTTTATATCTAGGAGCTAGTTTGGTAAAAATTCATTACTTTATGAAACTTTTCTTCTCTATCTGAGAATTGTGTTAGTGTGCGGTTGGCATTTACTTAGCTTTTCTATCTATTAATTTAGCTTCCACCAACCTTTTCTAATCGGTTTGATTTGTTTTTCCATTTCTAACAACGTTTTTGGACTAATACTAATCCTATCTTCTAGCTTACCCAACTTATAGGAATTCAACATCTTTTATGTCCAATGTTTCAAATGGAGTCATCTCAATACCAAAATTATAGAAGTTGTTTCTAGAAACTCCATAAAAGATGGATACTCTTTCCATGTGTGGCAATCAACTACATTTAACACAGGTTTACCAAAAGAATTATACCAAAGGTTAACAACATTAAGTGAATAAGGTGTCACTGTTCATCAACTAAGATATAAAGAGTAACATCAATCTTCACTTTTCTAGCTGAAAAGATTATTCATCAAGTACCAATTTCATTTATTTCATGCATCATAATGAATTGATAACTATATACAAGAGAAAGGATCAAAGTTTCCATTTATAGTTCAACTATCCTCCAAGACTCGACATGCCACTGAAAAGAGGGAAAGCATCACCTAGTTATTTTCCCTTTCAACCAAGGACTTAAGCAGTTCCCCACACACTTCCTACTTAGAAGCAGTCCTACCTTTTAATGAAAGGTTGTGTTGGAAACCCTCATAGTTTCCATCTGAGCTTTGGTGCGTACCCCCACTTAACCAACTCTATCGTACTACTAAGGATACCCTCCTACTAAGTATAAAAACTCTGGTTAGCTAAGTGTCTGGAGTTCTATGAACTAACAGGTGCATGTAGTGGCAACAACACTCACTATGGCCATAGTTTTATATACATACCCTTTACAATCTGCGTATTAATGGTTCACCACCCTGCTCAACTTGGAGAGACTATTCACTTGGGCTTACTGGACTACCTATCCACCCACCTACCATAACACAAGGTTCAAAAGTGTTATCCTCATAAGACCTCCTTCATATAGCTTACATATTAGCTATATAACCCTAAAAGGGTTTGGAACCAATTCCCTTTTGTATAAGGTTTCTTTCACTTGTAAAGCTAAGGGCGTACTAGGTGCTTTGTTATAATTTACTCCCTTACAAAATCCATCAGAGGCCCATCTAGGACATGATAGAGAAGTACATTACATCAAACACACTAAACAACTAAAAAGTTCTAGTATAGCCACCACAAAAACTCAACTCAATATCAAGATATAAGTAGTTTTAAATTTCAACAATAAATCAAGGAATGAGCTCTTTTCCAAAAAATAAATCAAATTTTGACCAACTAGTCATAAGATCAACAATCTTCAAAAATTCGGTGGCTAGACCATTTCAAAATAAAGAAATAAAAAATGACAATCCTTGCCAATTTTAAAAAGGAATTTTACCAAAAATCCAAGTAAGTGTCAAAATCCAGTAGAACATTGTTAATGCACTGCGTGACTTGACTAAGTCACTACAAGGGAGTAGATTGTTGCACTGTATTTGGATTTTCTAAAAGATTACAAAGGTAAGAGATTGTGTTATAATCACATTAAAAAAATAAGTCACTTAAGACTTTCATCATACTCAAAATTTTACAAATAATAAGGTTATATTAGATTCACTCAAATTTCCTGGAGTATCTATCATTCACCTATCAGATGACATTATAAGGTTGTTTTATAAAAACATGCAAAGATTATAGTAGGAATACAACTTCTTTTCCCCGTTCGACATTACAAAAGTCTATTCTTAATTCATTGAATAGGTTACATGTTAAAACTTAAACAATTGACTAAATATCTTAGTGATAATTACATTCACCAATGCAGTTGTACCTTCTAGCTCTACCAAAAGGCAAGTGATTTTTTTTGCAAGTATAACCCTACTCATCCTTTAATGATCCATTTATTCCACTTGGCTCATTCCAAGCCATCTAGAAGTTAGACTAGAACCCATATCTTATCTAGGTGTCACTGATATAGTTTCAAGGTTTTCCAACACTCAAATGCTTTTGCACTCAGTTGATTACTTCCGGATCTTCCCATCCTTAAGTTCTTTAGAAATAATATTCATCTTTAATTCATATAGACATTGATCTACCTGAGCTCTTAGTCTAATTAGTAATTGACCAAGGTTTTACCTTTCTAGTGAAAGTCTCAAAATATTTCAGAAAGTTTCCTTGGTTTTTCTCTATGCCCTTCTAGCATCAAACCAACTCTAACCTTAGCTAATATGCTAAATGTTTAATGATTTTTTATCGTAATGAGCTCATAGGTCCATGTGTTGAACCCGGTTAGCTCTGATACCATATGTAACAACCCTCTTCTTAATACTCAAGTAATCTCAAGAATTTACTAGAAGGTAAATAAACTTAGTAAACATGAGAGAGATTTTTTTTTTAATTAAAAAGATTTTTTATAAGCACAAAAATAAAGTACAACTTTTCTAGATAAATCAAACTTGAATTCACATGTAATTGTAACTAGAATCCAAAGAATTCATTACACTATTCATTTATATCACATAAGATATAATTAGCATAAAGAATAGTTTTACCTCATAGGTTGATTGTCATAAACCATAACATGGAGTTCACTGCATCTAGAATGTTGATGTTGATCTTCATGAGACTCAGTGAGTCTTTTTCTATAGAGGGAGAGCATCATCCTAGTGTTTTTCCTCCAATCGTGGACTCAAGTGGTCCCCCGCACACTTCCTAACTTGAAGCACCCCGGCCGTTCACTAAGGGTATAGATATAAGGAGTTGTCAAATTTCACCATCTAAATCATAGTGATGTGTCCTACAAAACTCAATCAACCATACAATTCTAGATCCCTTTTAGCTAAGTATGATCATTATGAATGGTCATGCCATCTAGACACACCTCTAACTCATCTTAGAACTATCACAATATGAATTTTTAATTACTCTATTGTTACTCTAGACACAACTAGTTTGTAAAGAAAACCATTCTAGCCAATTTGACGCAGAACTAATCCTTAATCTACGATATGTATGTAATGTAAGATTTAGGTATTTCAACCTTTTAAAATTCCCTTGTTGCATTCTTGCAATAGCTAGGGTTTATGACTTCCTATCTTTTACTATCTAGATTCAATACCCAACATCTTGAATTTGTTAAATCGAGTGTTGACATTATCATAGAATCTCTTAAGGTGATATAAATACTTCATGTCCTGTTCTATGGTTTTCTTGACCTTTCACTGTCAATTAGTATATATATATATACAATGTCTTATCTGACATAAGAGTTATAGATTTCCTATAACCTTCTTGTTTCAATTCTAGGCTTTAGCTTCTCTAACCCTATACATGGAAATATCAAACATCCTTGTTTTCCCAAGGGTATTAAGATAAGTGTAACAAATCATAAGAATAAAATGCTTTTAGTCTTTCCTAGGCCACTTGGCATTGTTTGAGTTCATATTTCATATAACATGGATAAGCATAGTATTCGAGGTATTTCCTCACCAATATAATTTCTAAAAGAATACTATCACATTATATTAATTGTTCTAAACTAAGACAATCTTTCAACCCTAAAAGGTTTATTTATAGAAGATAATAATCCACTCTCGACCCCTTGGTCTACTTGAGTCTATTGTATTTCAACATAGGTTAAGTTATGAACTCATAAATAACTTCCTTGTCCATAAACCTTTAGTGATCATAATATTTTACCACCATCATATGGAATTGAATTATGAATCTCTCCTTATGCCCCACTGTGAGTTAAATCATTCCAGTGATACCCAATCTTGGGCTATCTATATCTTATGTGCACTTAGCACTAAAATTAGTTCTATTGAACAAGAACTATGAGATTTATATCTTTGCATTGCCTAGTTTATTCTCTCTCCTTAGAAAACATAACATAAGTACTAATGGTTAATTGAAAGGCTATCTAAATTTCCACATCCCTTGATTACCTATTCTCATGGATTTATTTTACAAAAATTTCATGTAAAACTCAATTTCATAAAAGGAATTCTATATCCATAGTGCAACATTGTCTCTTCAATATTAAAAAGTTATTATCTTCAATATAACCTCCTTTCAAATAAATAATAGAGATATGGTTCTAAAAGAAATAATATGTTTATTAAATTATTGTAGTCTTCATCCTAGATATTCCATTTATCCTTATATTTATTTTTTAAGGGAATACTGATTTCGTCTTTCCATTCTCTAGAACTTGTACTGTTTTCCTTTTTTAGGATGCATGTTCAACAAGCTAAATAAAAGATTACATAGATTCATCCTCTTTTTTTTCTTGGAATAAAAGATTGTAAAGATATACATCTATAATAAACTCTTTATTTGCAAGGGTAAAATAATTTAAGGATAGAGAAAATCATGCCTGTATAAATAGTGCTATTTGCACTCCTTACCAACGATGCTTCTCCAAGCTTGTGGAAACAAAAATATTTATAATCTCTTCTAATCCTTCTTTAGAGAAATCAAGGTTCAAACTTTTGTAGAAATCTCTTAGCACCTCATGTTAGCCATTCTTTGAATTTCTTACACAAAATCATAGAATTGGCATGTCTCTTCCCATTTGTCTATAGAGGTGTTGTCACCCCATGGATGAGGAAATTATCTCAATGCCATGAATTTGGTATTAATCCTGCATACATATTTACATTTCTGGAAGTCTCAAAAGCTCTTTGGTCGATTTGTTTTATGCATATCCTTTAATCCTTTTTCAATTATCATAATTCATTTTGGCCTCAATGTAAGGGGTATATTCTAGACTTGAATTTGGTGGTCTCTTGACTTGTTGAGTATTCTCCTCCCATGACTTTTTCTTTTCTCCAGAATGAGCTTTTATTCCTTATTCCACCCCCATTCTCTGAGTGTAAACCCATAGCTACCCTCCTCATCGTTGCTTGAAAAATAGTTATATAATTGTGTATAACTGAAACCCATTTTATTCCCTCAGGAATCAGTTATAAAATAAATTGATATAGAGGTAGATAAATAAATATTGTTATAAAACTAATTCCAATTAGATTTTCATGCCGCTTCAATGTTTCCTCTGATTTTTCTTTTCTCAAACTATAGCTTAGAAGAGAAAGAACAATTAAAACCCATTATCTAAGTGTTTTCAAGAGCTAGATTCACGTGGTGAATTCCACGGTCTGAAGTGTCAACTATTTAAACAAACATTAATATTCCAATATTTTCCACCTCAAGTTAAGTTCCACAACTTATTATAGCTTGATAACATTTGAATTATATTGGAACACTTTCAAATTCTTATATTCAAGCCCATGGCCTTTATGGCCTTACTAATATTTGAATAGCTATTAAGCTTTCACCACCTTCACCTTGTCAGTCGTGGAAAAAAAAAATCTATTTTTTTATATAAAATAACACTTAAAGGAATATGCATATCTATGTTGTCTATATAATCAATAAGCTCCTGAATTGAGTTGAGCAAACTTATCGATATATCATACACCTACATAGAAGGAGTCTTGTCAAAATAATGGACTCAACGACTAGCTTAGTGATTAGAAAGTATCACCAAATACAAACACATATAAATGACAAATCATTATGAAATTTAGAGTTGGTAACACAATCTTACACAATCAATGAGTCCATTGATCTTTTGTCGTCTCTCGGGCGTATTCACCCCATAAAATGAACTCATGGGTGATCATCATAGTGACTTCATTTTGCAAGGAAATGAGCTATAATATTAGTTCCTCGACTTAATACGCCAATTCAAACTATTATAAAGAATATAGAAAATAGTGAACAACCAATTACACAATTGAGGTCACAATATATACTCATTTATGACATAAGAAGCGACATGATCAATAGAAAGTTGTGTCAGTTGCAAAACAACTAATGTTCAACCTTGATGATGTCACTATCTCCAAAATGACTAGGTTGATGTTAAACAACTTGAAATAGACTTTAAACGACATCAAAAAAGTTTGTTGAGTCAAGAATTAAACCTAGACCAAAAGGGTCGAGTATCACTTACCCAACTCAACTAGGTTCACCAATTTTCACTAACACTAGACTTAAGACAGCGACAACCTATTCTATTCCTTGTATCTATACGCTTCTCTTTGATGATACTCTCCCTCCCTTTCTCGAAGGGTGAAAACCTATTTCCTAAATGCAATCTTGCAAACACTAATTTGAGATTAATGTATCATTAATAATTTCATAATCCTTATGAAATCATCACATCTTGACACGTTTAAGAACATGTCAATTTTTGAATCAAATAAACATAACTCATAAAAATATTGATTTTTCCATACATTTTTCCTAAACATCAAATCATTGAATCATGCGTACTCATTTATTAATTAATTCAAAAGTACAAAGTAAAGCATAGTTAAATTTAGGCATGTAACACCAACTAATGATATATGACATCAATTGCTTTATCTCTTGCACTTCGGGCTCTGCAAAACCCTGGAGGGTAATCCCACAATGTATATTATACTATTATTTGAGACAATTCATGTGTACATTATATATTTAAGCAGATGTATTCTCATCCATACCTAATAAGCTAAAATTCCTCAAGAAGTCAGAAATTCCTTGAACAAACTACACACCTAAAGCCAAGAATACCATGACAACAAAAACACCATAAATTTAAGATAGGTCAATGATTATTTTAAAAGATTGTTCACAGGTTGGATAACTGGGATCATGAAGATATTGAAATTATTTATGATTAGTGCCATTATCTATGGGCTAGGAGTTTGAGAAAATTGAAATATAAGGGACATTTCACTTTGGACATTCAAGATCTATGCAATATCACTTAGCAATTCACAAATCGGTAACCAAATTCTAAAGACTACTTATCATATCCCTAGATCATCCATGAGAATTCATGATTTGATTCAAGCGATTTAACTTCTTTTATGAACAAGAGCTAAAATCAAAACACACATAAGAGTATGAAATGATGAAAATTAATGAAATGATCTCTAATCAATATTTTCATTAATAATTCATATACACAATCAAAATGGAGAGAATATAGACTTGCAAAATCTCTATTATCATTCTGATATATAAAAAACCCATACATTTGACAAAATATGTACCAAGACTCAAAACATTAGATAAAGACTAAACATATTATCTTTGTGTTCTTAATTCTCACAATACAACTCCAGTAGTCAATAAAAGACCCATACAAATGGCCCTAAATTCCATTTTATGGAATAAGGGAACAAAAAAAAGCTTTAGGTGAAGTGTACACATGTCACAATAGGATTGGACTGCAAGAAGACAAATTCACCAATTAAGTTATATTTACATTTCTCAAAGTGGAGGGAATTCATACAAGACAAAGTTCATTTACATTCATTATGAGGATCAACTTTGTCCTTCAAAAGAACATGTCAAAGAGGATAAACACCTTAATAGTAGCACCTTGATTTCATCGAATAAAATGAAAAATTGATGTGGATTAAAAATGAGTTAGCATTTTAGTTAGCATTCCACATCACCAACAATTTAATATCTTTATGTGAAACATATGTTTTATACACTTGTAACTTCTATGGCTAGACCTATACAATACTTGACCCAGTATATTTTTCACATTTCAATTCATAAACCAAAATTTCCAACATACACCCTTCCCCATTCTTCATATTCTTCTTTAGATGGTCAATCAAACTCCATAATTTCATCCATGGCTTTTCTGTAAGGGGAATTCTTAGTTACCACTGCATTTGATTCTTTGTCGAAATCCTCCAGAAAACTGATAAGAAATGTCAACCTCTCCAAGGTGTCATTGAAGAGGTTAATATTAACCTCCTTGCATATTTCATTTACCTAGGAATGAATAACCTCATCTAGTTTTCTTTTCAACTCATGCAATGGCTTCAATTCATAATTATTAACTTCAACATCTGGTAATGTTGATAGATCAATATGACTATATTGAGATAACAATTCTATTATCCTCTACTCAAGTGGAGTTGCATACCCTTGAAACTTTTTCTCACTCAATATACATACAAAATAGTAAAATGGTTGCACCAACGAGTACTTATCTTCATGTTGACTAGCTCCCACTAATATTAATGTCAATCTCTCAGATCTTGCAACCCATTTATTTAAGGTTGGTATGGCCAACAAATTATCCTTTTTAGATAATCTCATTGCACATAACATCAGAGCATAGTTGTCATGCACACCATTTACTCTAGCTTGAATCTTCTCATTTAGATGCTTTAATGTAGTGTGGACAACTTTTGATATATTCTCATACATTGTATCTTGGGCCTTTTCCAGGAGCTTCTTGTATGTTTCAATTTGCAAAATAAATTACTCTCTATCAAATGAGATAGAACCTAATCCACTTGGCTCTTCCACTACAACTGATTGTTGTTCTTGACTATATGAAACTATTGCTAAGGCCTGGCTATGAAATGAATGCTACACAAATGTCATTGGAGAAGCTAAAGGTGGGTGGCTTGAGCTAGGCTGACCCTACTCTCTCTCTACCTCCTCTCTTTGTTTATATAGAGCTAATTTAGTTTCTAATGTGGCCACTTTTTGTTGGCTTTTATCATAAGGGTATGTGCAAGATCATCAATGAAAAAATAGGCCCTTAAGTGGCAAAAAAATTAGAAAAATTAGAGTTAGGAAACTTGACGTAAAAATTTGAATAAGTTATCTATATTATTTCAAAAATATGTAAGAATAGAATCTGTAGAAAATTGAATGTGGTTTCTAAACTACTAGGTTTATTTAAAAGAAAAAAAATCTATTTGGTGAAAATTTGAAATTTCAATGGAGTATCACTTAAATTGCAAGGAAAAGATAAGAAGTAGGTGTCTGTCTGACGACCCTAACCACAATAAAATGATAATATTTTTTTATTATATTTTAGATATAAGTAGAGAACTCATGTCCCAATGTGATGCATATTTTTTTCTAATTTTTTACCTAGTAAATAAGTAATTATGATTTTTTTATTACAAAATTTAAACAATATAAAATAATTGTATGTCTAACCACCTTAACTTTGTCAAAAATTCATGAAATTCAATTTTTTCTTTTCTAATCCTATATAATGAAAAGCATAGAATGTGATACATGTTTCGAATTCAAAAAATGTGATACCGTTTAAAATTTATAGATGTTTTTCAATCAGCCTATCAATCAGGACTTTAGTCGTAATTCAAATAGAAAATTAATAATAATTATTTATTAAATTCAAAATAAATCATAATTTATATTGGTGAAAAGTTGAGAATATCCTTTAAAAACCATTTTTGTTTCATCATTTTTGGGTAAAAAAAAGTTGTCAGCCACATACCCTACAAATACCCATCATATCACCACTTTTTGGCCCATCATGATCCTGCACATACCCATAAGCACCCAAGAGTTCCATGTATTTAGTTCTGAGGTTATCTCTTTCTAAGGTGAGACCTTCGACAGATAATCTAGAAAACCTAGGCACATTTACAACCATGTCTGCAGCTTCCAAAGTTGGAGTGTCAAGAACTCTTTTTACAAGCAGTTGTCCACTAAAATATTATGTCTCTTCCAAAAATGGTTTCTTAGATCTTGAAGAAAATGACCATATCGCCAATGCCTCCCAATATTCACTGAAAGTTGAACCTCTAAGTGCCATTCTAGTTCTTCTTCATTTTGTATGAGAGGCCTTTCAGCCCTTCTCAAGGCATCTAGCATAATAGCATCAACAATGTTCCATTTTGGAAACAACAACACACCACACCACTCTTCTTTATCAGCTCTATGCCCTCTTGGGAATTAATCCTTTTAAAATCATTTCTCATAATGCTTCTTAGATTTTACTGGATAACATTTTCTAGAAATTTAGGCTACATGCTTCTTTCAATGGAAAAATTCTTTGCATACTCTATAGTCTTGTACTTCCACCAGAAATCTTGAAATGTTGAGGTTTCAATGAAAGAATCATCTTCCATGAACTCTTAACTAGTCTCTACCCTTAAGTCATCTACAATACTCAATCCAAAAATTTCAAGCTTCCCTAGCATGAGGATACTCTTTCCTAAACTAGAAGCAATTGCTCCTTCGTGAGGAGGCATTCCTATTTGCATTTCCTCATGGGTGACAAAAATATCATCCTCATTTGTGCTTGAATAATCAACCATTCCTTTTGCTCCTATCCTTTTCTTCTTTTTAGGTGGTTGCTCAGGAGGAGCATAAATTTTATCAAGTGAATGAAGATCAATTAGAGGCAAATGTTCCTGTGTAGGAGGAATTGGCATTGTACTCTTAGGAGAGTCTATCTTTGGCCCTTTAGATGTGATAGGGGCTGCTGAGCTTCTTTCCTCACTTGCTACTTTCTTCCTCCTAGCATAAATTCTCAATTGTTTTGGTGGTTGATATGAGGGTCTCTCTTCTAATGTCATCTCAACATTTTCTTCAACCACCATTTCCTTTCCTTTATTTGGAACATCCTGCCATTCCCTCAAAACACCAACAACATCCTCAAAATTATCCATAACATACATAACTTTATTGAAATCACCATGTATATTTGGTAGGGGATCATACAGGGGATCATTCTTCATCTTAGCTTCTACCATTTTTCTATAAGCTAAGTATTTGGCTTTCCTTTCATCTTGTTCCCCAGTGTTAAAGACATTCCTAAGAACATCCTTAGGATAATCAAAAGCATGCATATAGGTACCCATTTTCTTATCTATTTTGAGCTAAATAATTTAGCATTCAGGGTCATGATTCCTTGGGCTCGTGGTCATCAGTCTATAAGGAGCTAACAAATTATCTAATTTCTTCCATGTCCATTTTCTCATAATGTAATCTACAAACATAGTCCATTCTAGGAAGAATGACCCCTTCCTTGTTGATTCAAGTAAATGTGCTACTTGTGAGGCTCCTTATTGCCTCATAATATGAAGGAATCATATCTTCAAAGGAACATCTCTAAGTAAGAAAAATGGACCCAAACCACTACCATATACTCTAAAAATTGTCTTATCAAGATACAAGATCAAGTCTCCCCAATTATGACTGAAATTTAGGTTAGGCCTCATCTCCTTAGGTCTCAAGAATTCATGCATTTATTTGGGGATTCTAGGTGGCTCATATACTAAAGCTCTCCTTATCTTGGATGAAAAATGATTTCTATACATCACAAAATTATACCTTTTATCATCTTTATCCAAGATTCTGGTCCAACATTGGACAAGCAAGTCAAATCCATCCCTCTTTCTTTCTAGGGTGATTTCCTTCTCAAAGGATCGTTGTGCTTTGTACAAGAACATACACATTAACAATGAGTACCACCAAAATTTCACCCATTGTTTCCCCTCTTTCATTTCAACTAAGCCTTTATGAATATGTTTAGCCAGATGGGTTCAATAATCATAAACAATACTATACGGTGGATGTTGCAATTGTGTAGCCATATTTAACTGTATTCCTTCTGTAATGTGTTAGGTGGATCGAAACCAATAATCTGATATAGAGAGTACACGGTCTTTTTGAAATAACTAGAAAAATAGTTCATTGGGAAGGGTTTGAGCTCTCTATCATCTATCCTAACTTTTCTCCTATGTTTCCCTTCACCAGTTACTATAGTATGTATAGGAAACATCTTTGTTCTTATGAACACTTTAGTATTGTTGTATCATGTTCTAAAAGTATCCATGTTTAAGGGGATCATTTCTTCACTCCATGGATGCAAGTCAAAGACTTGTTCAATTTCCTTCCTAGTTATTTCTACCATAACCACCCTATCAAGTGCTCTGCCTGCCCTAGAAAATGGGTCATATTTTTACGCTATATCTTTCAAGAGATCCACATCCATGTAAACTTTGGGAACAACCAATTTCCCCATACCCAACCTCCACGAATTACTAAAAGGAGACCTAAGGTTCCTATTCCCAAACCAATGTTGAAACATTTTCCATCCTTTGTAAGGTACATCAACATCCCTGATGAAGCAAGCCTTGTCCATGAACCCCTCCATCACTGTCATCCCATGAAAAAAAACCCTTCCCTTTGGTTTCTTTTTTTAGATTGGGGTAGCAAGTCAATAACATCCTGAGACAAAGCTATAGGCTAGGCGGAAGAAGAAGAAGAAGCACCTTGTGTTTTGGGAGCCATGGGTTTGTGCGCACAAAAATTCTAACACAGGGATTTTAATGACTCAACCTCCTAATTGTAGTTTATAACTAGGGACAATTGCTAATTCTAGACAATTTATAGGGCTTCGACTTTCAAAGACAAAGATTAACCCTAATTTTAAAGCAATGAAAGAAAAAGAAACTAAAAGCAAGCGCTAACTCAGAAAATTGAAAAAGGCATAAAATTGCATTTATAGTACTTACTACTTTCAACTGTGTTAAACCCTGATGCTAGCTAGGACAATCTTTTCAATTTGCTTATCAGCTCTTCATATTATCTTGGACATGTCTCTAAATCTCAAATAAGCAAAAATCAGTTGCACAAAATTTTTGATAGGAATTGAATAGGCCTATGGGTCACTTCTACCATTAATGCTCACACACACAAAGCAAAAGAATTGCAACAGGTATACATTGCAGTTTTGAATATGATTCATTGATTTACAGCTGAGCTGGGCCTCTTGAAGGGCTTCGATCGAGTCAAGATTATTTGAATTTTTCTCACCGCTCCAAATTAGATGAATAGCCAATAGGAATTCGTTGATAGGACCTTCCCCATGTACTTGTGGGCTCCACTTTCCTGCAGCTACAGAGTGTACATTATAGGTTCTCACGGGTCTTTTTGTTCTTAAAGAACTTGCATCTTATTCCTGAAAGCTGGAGGGGAATGGTATTGATCACTTTTCATCACTCGATTGGAAGCATTGATCTCAAAGTTTTGGGTGTTGAGATGGGGCATAGCAGGTGGGCCCACTCACACATGGTGAAATATCATTAGGCTTGCAACATTTAACTTGCATTCATTTTAGATGGACGGGCCAGTGGGGAATGGTCCAGATGAAACCCCATGATTTGGTAACTGCTCAACCTACACATGAATCAAAGTTATTCATAAAAAGGGGCCTTGACTAGGCCAATGAGGAAACACCCTCATGAGTTAATGACTTAGACTTAAGTCATTCATAAATCAAAAATTAAAATCTGACATGAGGAAAAATTAAAAAGACTGACAATCTCAAGGCTTTGGGGCCAGTAATGGATGTATGTCGATGGCTTAAAAGACAACTAATAAGATCAGAAATTGGGAAAACCAGTCAATGAAAAATTAGAATGTTCAAGGATGAAGTAAAAACTAATTGAAGGAAACGTAAAACCGTTGAACCCTATTGATGTGGAACATTTGACATGTGAATAACAAGCACAAAAGACTCAAAATGTGAAGCATTTTGAGGGCTCAATCAGTGGCTCATGCTCAGGGACACATTCCCTTGATGGGTATGGCAAGAAATAGATCTCATGGTGAAGCAGACCAAACATAGAGGAACCCAAAAAGAGACCAGGAGCTTTCCCAAACAAGGCAAGTAGACACAACAAAAAATAAACACACCAAACCATATATATAGAATTTACAAAACTATACAATGTACATGGATATATAGCCTATTTAAAGAGAAATGGGGTTTCAGGAATTGTCCATGTACTGGCAATTCCAGAAATTCACTTGCAAGTGACTGCAAGAAGTAAGAGTCCTCCCCATGAATGTCTATGATTAAGTAAGGGACAAGCCATAGGGGATAAAACTTCCCATGTTTTCCTTTATCCTCCAGTCTGGTATTCCACATCAATACTAGACATCCTATTTCAAATTTCCTTGGCACAACTTGCTTGTCATGTAAATATTTAACTTGAAGTTGCATTTTCTCATCCTTCTTGTGTGCTTCTCTTCTCATCTCATCAACCTTAGCCAATTCATTCATCCTATTTTGCATCTCATCATAGATGTCGGTATCATATTCTTGTACAAACCTATACATTTTCATCAAATTATTATGAGGAATTCTAGCCTCCACTCCATATAACAAGTTAAAAGGAGAGATCAATAGCTTTCTTGATTGTGGTTCTATCTACCCACAAAGCTAATTGCAACTTTGAGTCCCACACTTTCTTATTCTTCTCAAGGACTCTTTTGATAATCTTCATAGGGCTTTTGTTGCTGGACTTGGCCTATCCATTCCCAAGGGGATGGTATGGGGATGAATAGGATATATTTATGCCATGTTGTTTGCAAAAATCTATGAATTATTTAGATCAAAATCACATGGCATTATCAGAGACAATCCTCTCAGGCACACCAAACCTACTCAAGATGTTATTCATTAAGAAATCCATGATAACCTTGCTAGTTGCTTTCCAGGTGGGAATAGCCTCAACCCGCTTTGTGAAGTAATCAGTTGCCACTAGAATCTAGGCATGTCCTCCATTGGACTTCATTTCCATCTCTCCTATGAATTCAATACCCCATTGTTGAAAAGGGGTTGGTACTAAGATTGGTCTAAGTGGTAAGTTTCCTGAAAACTTAAGCTTACTGGTAAACCTCTAACACCCGCGTCACATTTCTCGCCATACATGTGTGCATCCTTGAAGATTGTGGGCCACTAAAAACCAGCCCTCAATATCTTGTTTGTTGTAGTCTTGGCCATATAATGGCCTCCACACACTCCTTTGTGCATCTTAATCAAAAATTCTTCCACTTGATCACCATCTACACATCTGAGGAGTACACCCTCTGGGATTCTCCAACAAATTTCACCATCAATAATAGCATATTTGATTGCTTGTAGCTTTAGAGTTCTCCTCTCATTGTTTGGCATGCCATTAATACATTTCATTGTTTACAAATACTCAACAATCCTTTGGTACCAACTACATGTTTGCATGTCACAAATCGGAGCAATGTTCTCCTGTTCAATCTCATTGATTTGGTTGGCCTCCAAATTAGTCTCAACCATTGAGCTTGGCTAGACCTTGGGAACTTATCAATTTGGTGATCTAAATATCTATGTTGAATTCTTGATTCTATTAATCCATCTGCACCTCTAACCCATTGTTTCTTGTTGTGTAAATATGTCCTTTACTGTCACACTTGGGACATAAGCAACTACTGTTGCACAAGTCAGATAAAAGCTCTAAAATCCTTAACAACCTTAACTAAAGCATAAGCCTACATTTTAGTAGTATCATACTTAAGCTCAACTGACTACATGGATTTGCTAAAAAAGGAAATTGGTTGTTTAAAGACATCATCATTTTTTGTAACAATACACTTACCACAGTATGAAAGGAGGTAAATGTGAAAAATTGGAATGGTTTTGAATAGTCAGGGGTCTTCAATACAGTTGCAACTTTGATAACATCTTTAATAGCTTGAAAAGCTTTAAGGGGCTCTTCTGACCATATTACTTTTTCTCCTTTCTTGAGCATTTTTGAAATAGGTCTACTTATCTTTGCAAAGTTAGTCACAAATCTTCTCAAAATATTTATTTTTCCAAAGAAAGATTGAATTCCTTTGACATTTCTTGGTGGGGAAATTTTATCAATAGCTGCTATTCTTTTAGGATCAATTCTAATACCATCCTTAGATACAATATGTCCCAACAATTTACCTTCTTTAACCCAAAATCACATTTCTTTGGGTTCAAGGAGATACCATATTCCAGAGCTCTGATGAAAATATTCTCAAGGTGGGAGCAATGATCTTCCTCTTTCTTGTTGTGGGTAGTCAAATCATCTTGATAAATAGCAAGGAATAAATCTAGAAAGTCAACAAAAGCCACATCCATGGCCCTTTGAAAGGTGGCACCAAAGTTTATAAGGCCAAAAGGCATCCTGACATAAACATAAGTTCCCCATGGTGTTGTAAACACTGTGTTATATTGTTCTGATTCCCTCACCATAACCTGGTTGTATCCCAAAAATCCATCCATGATGGACAACAACTCACAACCTATTATCTTTTGCAACATTGCTTCCATGTTAGGTAAAGGATAATTGTCCTTTAATGATGCAACATTTAAATTCCTAGAATCTACAGATAACCTCATATCTCCATTCTTCTTTTTGATAGGAACCAAGTTGGATACCCATGAGGAATGCCTTATAGGTTTAATGATTCCTGCATCACTCAGTTTTGCAAGCTCTTCTTGCATTTTGGGCCTTAAGGTAGGATTAATGGGTCTTTGATTTTTCCTAAATGGTTTTGTGTCAGGCTTTAAAGGGATTTCATGTTGAAATAGGTCTTCCCTATATGCTTTCAAATCATCATAAGACTAGGTGAACACATGTCTGTATTTTTCACAGTAAAGCAATCAACATAGTTCTCACATGTGGCTTCATTTTCTTACCAATGTACACCTTCTTAGGGGCATTGTCTATTCCCGGGTTTATCTCCTCAAGGTCTTCTTTATTTGTAGATGTTTGTCTAGCAATTGACTTATTTGGTCCATCAAAAAATATTTCAAGTGCAACCAATCCCTTGGGGATTTTGCTTGTTTTCAACTGAATTACATCATTTCCAAACAATGTTTCCTTGCCATCAACTTCCACCACATATGAATTGAAGTCAATCTTTTGATGTTGATACTGGTAACACAATGTAAGAACTTTAGGATGTCATTATCATCCTTGAATACTTCCCAATTGAAAATATTATCAGGCACAATAGGTCTTGTTTGTACCTCAATCCTTGAGGTTCCATCAAAAGTCACATCATCTAGCTTAATTACAATGTTAGCCAAGAAATCTTCTCTGGCATTTTGTCCTCTCTCTATCCATTCTATCCCAAAAGAATCAAATGCCTCGATAGTGTCCCAAACTTCATTTATATATTGCCTCAATCTCTTTTCCTTAGTGACAAACCTAGACCTAACTTGGGAGACTACCAATTTTGAATCCCCAAATACTTTTAACAATTTTATCCCATGTTTGGAAGAAAGTTTTAAACCAAGCAACAATGCCTCATACTCAACTAAATTGTTGGTACATGCAAATTGTAGTAAAAAGGAATATTTGAAAGTCTTACCTTGGGGAGATATAAGAATGAATCCAGCACCTGAACCTTCTTTTGAGTAGGCCCCATCAAAGTACATAGTCCACAGAGGATGTTTTGGTAATGTCAGTGAAACCTCTTTAACAATTGGTGTAGGCTTGACTTCTCCTTCTTCTTGCTCCATTTCTTCTACCTGAAAAGTATCCATGCTAGTGTCTACAAATTTGATTATTGGGGGTTCTTCTGGCTCTTCAACATGCTCAATTATGTTCCTGAATCTTGATTCCTAGGAAATTTTTACACCCTTTTGATCAATGGAGAATGTGGAAAATGACAGGTCACATTGCATACTCCCTCCCATGGAAGCAAACCACTGTCTTGAAAGTAGCATTTCATATGTTGGTGGAATATCCACCACTGTAACACTCATGACCAGCTCCTTTTCTAGGAAAGCAACCATTCTATATGGAACTTCATACATTACACCAATAACAGGGACCTCTCTAGAATCCATGGTATAACACTTTCCATATGTGCTATCGACCTTCAAGCCCATTTCCTCTACTATTTTGACAGGCATGACATTGTTTGAAGCACTCAAATCTATCATTTAATTCCTAAGCACTTTTCCATCAATGACCAGACTTAAAAATAAATGATTAACTAAATTTAGGTTTGCGGTGATGGTGGTTCCTAAGTAAATCTCAGGGTTCTCATTAACATTTGGCCCCACTTCAACATCTTTTTCCCTACTCTTGCTTGTTTTAAGTACATCAGCTTCTACTTTGTGTTGGTTACCCTTGAAAATACTATTAATAACAACCATTGTTTTGTGCTTGTGGTCATTGATCCTCATCATTTCAAGGAGTGGAATTGTGACCCGAATCTGAGACAAAACTTGAAACATATAAATGGGAGAGTAACTTTGTACTTGTGGAAGCACCATTTCCTAAGGAACCACTATATCTACTTTTTTTTCAACTTTTTGCTCAATACACTTCAGTTCTTTAGCTTTCAACTCTAGTTGTACAATCTCAGCAACTGCCTTTGCCTTACCGCCTTTCTTAGTCCAAATTATTATTTCTTTAGTTTCCTTGGGCTTGGTATCTCCTTTCTTGTTATCTGTCTTAACAAACTTATTGTTTACATTATTCTCTTTAATGAATATGCCTCCTTGATGACCTGGGGTGCCACTTACCACCTTATTCCTGAGATGGAGATATTTCTTGCTTGAGGTCTAGTAGCCAATGAAATTGTATATCTCTCTATTTATTCATTTGAAGGTCTCCATAAAGAAACATTACATGCCTCAAGATTAGAAGTTGTGTTCTCATCTTCTCTTTCTCCATTGGAGAACACTTGCTGATGGTGAAGGAATGATCCTTGTCTTTGCATATCCACATCATTTGTTTCAACATCATCATTGGAAGAATAGTCATTACACTCCATATCCGATCCGGTCATAAATACATTTTTAGTTTCATCAGGGTCATGGGGAGAATCAGTCTCCTAATCATTTTAAGCTTTTTCCATGGATCTAGCAACTGTGCATTGATGTGAGGAATGGGGCATTTCACAAACTTCACACCAAGGTATTTCTTCTACAACATTTGTAGTGTTTTTATGCAATGGATCTGGTGTCGCTTGAAAATTATTTTGACTATTCTGGATAGGTTTCCCATTATGCCAACTGGTGTGATATGGATAATCTTGTAGTCTCGGTGGCCTCTCATTTCTTTGAAACTAAGGCTTATCATTTCTGGCTTGCTTCTACAATAGATTTAAGAGCTGGTCCAACTTCTCTTCTAGGGCTGTAACTTTAGAGACCTTTTCATTTTAAGCCTTTGAATTCTTAGAATATTTAGGGTCATCTCTTTGACCAACCTTACTAGATTCCCTTCTATTATTTTCAATGTTTACTACCATCTTGTAAGCTTCCCTTAGAGATTGTGGATTTTTATCTCTGAGTAGGTAGCACATTTTAGAATCATAAGCTTTACAATAAACAACCATACATTCCCTTTCATTAGGCCTTAGAGACCTAGGGACCTTATACATGGCCTTCTAAAATCTCACATTAAATTCTATGGCCATCTCATTAGGCCCCTTTGTAATGTTATTGAGGTCATTTAATTTGAATCATGGGTCAATCTGATCACCATACTACTCTTTGAAGGCTCTGAAGAATGAATCCTTGGAGTCAATGCTCGCATCTAGTAGGCTTCTATACTAGTCTCGTGCATCTTCTATAAGGGATTGCATGAAATACTTCATAGCCACATCTTCATCCCACAGTTCAAAGTATTCTATGAAACTTTGAAATGCCTTCAAATGATCTTCCCCACTGAGGGCATTGTTTCGAGTAAATTTGGGCACATGCTTTCTGGCATTGTCTAGCACTGGATTTGGGTATCTAGGAATATTTTCAAAACATAGTCTCATATACCTATTAGTGTGCAAAAATCTCCTACTCATGGGGCATTCTTCTTCATCGTGGTTATCATTATCTCTTCTTCTTTCACCATCATGCCCATGTCTTCTATGTTGGGAATCATGCTGGTCACTAAAATGGATAGTTCTATCCTTGTTTTCAGACTATGAAGAAGAGGTGGAGGGATTACCAGTGGGTGAACCTTTATCATTAGTATGGGGGTTTGAGGAAGATGAGCATCCTTGAGGGCTTTGGGTTTGTAGAATGAGATCTTTCAATGTAGATTCTAGGAAACTAAGCTTCTTCATTTCCTTGTTTATTGCCATTAGTTCCAATTCTTTGGTCTTCTTTTCCAATTCTTCATTCTCCTTCATTAATTTATCAAATATTGAAATGGAATCATCTTGAGATGTATCTTTCTTTGAAGCACCTCCCTCATTAATTTTTACCCCTTCATTAGCTTTTCTTTCATTCATAGGACACTGCCCTTTATCAACATCATGGGATTATTTCTTGGTATTCTTGGGAGGAGGAGGCTGTGGGATGATAGTTTTTTCAATAGCCTTGGGTTGTGGGCTTTCAATAGTCTTATTAGCTGAGGGAACCAATTTTTCCATTGCTTCCATCTCCATGGCCTTCCTTCTTAACACATCCCTATGCATCATAGCATCCATAATTCTCATCTCATGAGCAACTTCCCTTTTCTTTCTAATTTCATTGCATTTAGAAATCCATTGATTAAGTAAATGCACATCCATTTCATACTTCTTCTTCATCTAGTAGAGTAGATTCTCTATCAGATACTACTACATTTTCATCTTGGAAAGGAAGTGGATCATGGGAATAAACATCTCTAGTCAATAAGTCATTAGGGATAGGGGTGTATGGATGGGAATTTGGGTTAGTATATCCTTTGGCTCTAGCACGCCTAGCACTAACATTATCTCTCTGGATTCTATCCCTTTCTCTCTGCTTCATAGCTTGCATACCAAGGTCTAAGGAGTACTCATTTACAACAGTATTCATATAAACCCCCCCTTTCATCAGAAGTACTATCATTGAAGTCTAATAAATTAGTTTTAGATCTTGAGCTACAATTAGAACACATTTCAAGTTCAAGGGTGGGATGAGGTGTAGACTTGCCTTTTCCTACGTCGTTTTCCTTTATCCATTTTCCTTTGTTCCTAAGTAATTCACCTTTGAACTTCTGCTCTAGATGCTTCTTCATGTGACCTCGCGTTCCTTTCATTTGAGCTCAACTTTTTTTCGCCTTTGTCACTTTCCTTAATTTCTTCAAACTTTTCTTCTTAACTTCCTTAATATCCTTGAACACTGGTTCACACTGGTGCAAAGATGTCAGAGTTGCCACCCAAGGTTCTTGGGAAAGATTAGTAGCAATTTTTTTGTAACCTTTGTAAATATCAATAGATCTTTGGAAATTAAGACAAGCTTTGACACCTACGACATATCTTTACATGAAATTTGAATGTATTCTTTACAGAGAAATGGGTAAGAAATTTATCAGGAATTTAGATGACATATTGGAAAAGTGTGGAGGAAAACTTGGTAGATGCTTTCAATTGATTGACTCTATGAGTAATTAGCACCATGTAACATGGTGATCTATGATAAGGCATTTTGGATAACTAGTAATTATAAGACTTACATCCCCAGTAGAGTCACCATTTTGTTGGTTGTTCTTTACAATGAACCAATAAGGTCTCAATAGATACCTATGAGCTTGCCAGGCTCAATTTTTAATATCTGATAGACAAGTGGCCAACTGACAAGATATGGCATCAATTGATTTATTACCTACACTTCGGGCTCTGTAAAATCTAGGAGGGTAATCCCACAATGTATATTATACTATTATTTGAGACAATTCATGTGTACATTATATATTTAAGCAAACATATTCTCATCCATAGCTAATAAACTGAAATTCCTCAAGAAGCTGGAAATTCCTTGAACAAACTACACACCTTAAGCCAAGAATACCAAGACAACACAAAAACCATCAATTAAAGATAGGTCGATGATTATTTTAAAAGATTGTTCTCAGGTTGGATAACTAGGATCATGAAGATATTGAAATAATTTATGATCAGTGCTATTATCTATGGGCTGGGAGTCTGAGTGAATTGAAATATAAGGGACATTTAATTTTGGACATTCAAGATCTATGCATATCACTTAGAAATTCAAAAATTAGTAACCAAATTCTAAAGACTACTTATCATATCCCTAGATCCTACATAGTAATTCATGATTTCATTCAAGCGATTTAACTTCTAGGAACAAGAGCTAAAATCAAAACACACATCAAAGTATGAAATGATGACAATTAATGAAATGATCTCTAATCAATATTTTCATTAATAATTTGTATACACAATCAAAATGAAGAGACTATAGACTTTGAAAATCTCTATTATCATTCTGATATATACAAAAACCATACATTTGACAAAATATGCTACCTAGACTCAAAAAATTAGATAAAAACTAAACATATTATCTCTGTGTTCTTAATCCTCACATTACAACTCTAGTATTCAACAAAAGACTCATACAAATGGCCTTGAAATCCCTTTTATAGAATAAGGGAGAAAAAACAAGCTTTAGGCCAAGTGTACACATGTCACAATAGGATTGGACCGCAAGAAGATAGATTCACCAATTCAGTTATATTTACATTTATCAAAGTGGAGGGAATTCATACAAGAAAAATTTCATTTACATTCGTTATGAGGATCAAATTTTTCCTTCAAAAGCACATGTCAAAAAGGATAAACATCTTCATAGTAGCATCTTGATTTCATCGAATAAAATGAAAAACTGACGTGGATTAAAAATGAGTTAGCATTTCAGTTAGCATTCCACATCACCAACAATTTAATATCTTTATGTGAAACATATGTTTTATACACTTGTAACTTCTATGGCCAAATCTATACAATACTTGACCCAGTATATGTTTCACATTTCAATTCATAAACCAAAATTTCCAACATACAACCTTCCCAATTCTTCATATTCTTCTTCAGATGGCCAATCAAACTCTATAATTTCATCCATGGCTTTTCTATAAGGGGAATTCTTAGTTACCACTACATTGGATTCTCTATCGAAATCCTCCACAAAACTGATAAGAAATGTCAACCTCTCCAAGGTGTCATTGAAGAGATTAATATTAACCTCCTTGTATATTGCATTTACCTGGGAATGAATAACCTCATCTAGTTCCTTTTTCCACTCATGAAATGGCTTTAGTTCATAATCATTGACTTCAACATCTGGTAATGGTGATAGATTAGTATGACTGTATTAAGATATCAATTCTATTAACCTCTGCTCAAGTGGGGCTGCATATCCTTGAAACTTTTGCTCACTCAATCTACATACAAAATCATAAATTGGTTGCACCAATAGGTACTTATCTTCATGTTGTCCAACTCCCACTAATATTAACGTCAATCTCCCATATCTTGTAACCCATTTATTTAAGGTTGGTATGGCCAACAACTTATGGTTTTTAGATAATCTAATTGCATGTAACATCAAAGCATAGTTGTCATGCATGCCATTGAGTCTAGGTTGAATCTTCTCATGTAGATGCTTTAATGTAGTGCAAATTTTTTTTGATATATTCTCATACATTGCATCTTGGGCCTTTTTGAGTAGCTTCTTGAATGTTTCAATTGGCAAAAGAAATTTCTCTCTATCAAATGAGCTAGAACTTGATCCACTTGGCTCTTCCACTGCAACTGATTGTTGTTCCCAACTATATGCTACTATTGCTAAGGCCTGGATATGAAATGAATGTTGCACATATGTCATTGGAGAAGCTTAAGGTGGGTGGAATGAGCTAGGTTGACCCCGCATTCTTTGTACCTCCTCTATTTGTTTATATAGATCCAATTAGGTTTCTAATGTGGCCACTTTCTGTTGTCTTTTATCATAATCACCAAAGAGTTCTCTGTATTTAGTTTTGAGGTTATCTCTTTCTAGGGTGATACCTTCAATAGTTGATCAAGAAAACCTAGCCACATTTACAACCATGTCTACAACTTCCAAAGTTGGAGTGTCAACAACTCTTCTTACAAGTAGTTGTCCACTAAAATATGATGTTTCTGCCAAAACTGGTTTCTTAGAACTTGAAGAGAATGACCATATCGCCAATGCCTCCCAATATTCACTCAAAGTTGAACCTCTATGTGCCATTTCTAGTTCTTCTTCATTTTGTACAAGAGTCCTTTGAGCCCTTCTCAAGGAATCTAGAACAATAGCATCAACAATATTCCATTCTAACAACAACAACAACATACCACTCTTCTTTACCAGCTCTCTGCCCTCTTGGGCATTAATCCTTTTAAACTCATTTCTCATAATGCTTCTTACATTTGACTAGATAACATTTTCAAGCAATTCAAGGTGCAGGCTTCTTTCAATGGAAACCTTTTCTGCATACTCTATAGTCTTGGATTTCCACTAGAAATCTTGAAATGTTGAGGTTTCAATGAAAGAATCATCTTCCATGAACTCTTTATTGGCTTCTACCCTCAAGTCATCTATAGTGTTCAATCCACAAATGTCAAGCTTCCCTAGCCTAGGGATACTTTGTCCTAAACTTGAAGCAATTTCTCCTTTGTGAGGAGGCATTCCTATTTGCATTTCCTCAGGGGTGACAAAAATATCATCCTCATTTGTCTAAATAATCAACCATTACTTTTTCTCTTGTCCTTTGCTTCTTTTGAGGTGGTTGCTAAGGTGGAGCTAAACTTTTAGGAGGTGAATCATGATCAATTATAGGAAAAGAGGCCTGTGTAGGAGGAATTGGCACTATAATCTTAGGAGATTCCATCTTTGGCCCTTCAGATGTGACAGGGGATGCTGGGCTTCTTTTCTCGATTGCTACTTTCTTCCTCCTATAATAAATTCTCAACTGTTTGGGTGGTTGATATGATGGTGTTTCTTCTAATGTTATCTGAACATTTTCTTCAACCACAATTTCATCTCCTTTATCTGGAACCTCTCGCCATTCCCTCAAAACACCAACATCCTCAAAATTATCCATAACATACATAACTTTATTGAAATCACCATGTATATTTGGCAGGGGATCATATTGGGGATCATTCTTCATCTTAGCTTCTACCATTTTTCTATAAGCCAAGTATTTGGCTTTCCTTTTATCTTGTTCCCCAGTGTTAAACACATTTCTAAGAACATCCTTAGGATAATAAGAATCATGCATATAGGTACCCATTGTCTTATCTTTTTTGAGCTTACTAATGAAGCCTTCAGGGTCATGATTCCTTGGGCTCATGGTCATTAGTCTATAAGGAGCTAGCAGATTATCTAATTTCTTCCATGTCACTTTTGTCATAATGTAATATGCAAACACAATCCATTATGGGAAGAATGACCTCTTCCTTGTTGATTCAATTAAATGTGCTTCTTGTGAGGCTCCTAATTGCCTCATAATCTCAAGGAATCCTATCCTCAAAGGAACATCTGCAAGTTAGAAAAATGGACCCAAACCACTACCATATACTCTAAAAATTGTCTTATAAGGATACATGATCAAGTCTCCCCAATTATGACTGAAATTTAGGTCAGGCCTCATCTCCGTAGGTCTTAAGAATTTATGGATTTCTTTTGGGATTCTAGGTGGCTCATATACTAAATCCCTCCTTATCTTGGATGCAAAATCATTTCTAAACATCACAAAATTATACCTTTTATAATCTTTATCCAAGATTCTGGTCCAACATTGGACATGGAAGTCAACTCCATCCCTCTTTCTTTCTAGGGTGATTTCCTTCTCAAAGGCTTGTTGTCCTTTGTACAAGAACATATGAATTACCAATGAGTACCATAAGAATTTCACCCATTGTTTCCCCTCTTTCAATTCAACTAAGCCTTTATGAATATGTTCAGCTAGATGGGTTCCATAATCATAAACAATACTATACGATGGATGTTGCAATTGTGTAGCCATATAACTATATTCCTTCTACAATGTGTTAGGTGGATCGACACCAATAATCTGATATAGAGAGTACATAGTATTTTTGAAATAACTAGAAAAATAGTCCATTGGGAAGAGTTCGAGCTCTCTATCATCTATCCTAACTTTTCTCCTATATTTCCCTTCACCAGTTACTGCAGTATGTGTAGGAAACATCTTTTTTAGGAACACTTTTGTATTGTTGTACTCTGTTCTAAAAGTATCCATGTTTAATAGGATCATGTCTTCACTCCATAGATGCAAGTCAAAGACTTGTTCAATTTCATTCTTGGTTATTTATACCATAACCACCCTATCAAATGCTCTGACTGCCCTAGAAACTGGGTCATATTTTGATGCAATATATTTCAAGAGATTCACATCCATGTACACATTGGGAACAACTAGTTTCCCCATATCCAACCTCCACGGGTTACTGAGAGGAGACCCAAGGTTCCTATTCCCAAACCAATGTTGAAGCATCTACCATCTTGTGTAATGTACATCAGCATCCTTGATGAAGAAAGCCTTGTCCATCAACCCATCCATCACCATTGTTCCACAAAAAAAAACCCTTCCCTCTGGTTTCTTATTTATAGATTGGGGTAGCAGGTCGATAACATCCTAAGACAGGGCTCTAGGATAGGCAGAAGAAGAAGATGAAGAAACACCTTGTGTTTTTGGAGCCATGGGTTTGTGCACAAAAAAATTCTAACACAAGAATTTTAATGACTCAACCTCCTAATTGCAGTTTATAACTAGAGACAATCGCTAATTCTAGAAAATTTACATGGCTATGGCTTTAAAAGCAAAGATTAACCCTAATTTTAAAGCAATGAAAGCAAAACGAATAAACACATTCATTTTAAAATAGACTAAAAGAAAGCCCTAACTCAAAAAATTGAAAAAGGCATAAAATTGCGATTATAGTACTTACTACTTTCAATCCTGTTAAACCTTAATGCCAGCTGAGACAATCTCTACAATTCTTTTATCGGCTCTTCGTATTACATTGGAAATGTCTCAAAATCTCAAATAAGAAAGAATCAACTACACATAATTTTTGATAGGAACTGAATACGCCTACGGGTCACTTTAACCATTAATGCTCACTCGTGTAAAGCAAAAGAATTGCAATGGGCATACTCATGTCATGATCATTTGAATTTTCCTCGCCGCTCGAAATCAAATGAATAGCCAATAGGAATTCACTAATAGGACCTTCCCCATGTACTTGTGGGCTCCACTTGTAATACCCCTCTGTGTTGGTTGTTCTGAACTTTTGTGTGAGTATTTGTGTGTGCTTCATTGGTTACTGTGTTATTTGATTGTGTGGAAACTATAATATGCTAGTAGTCATGTTTAAATAATTAATCAAATCATAAGTGATCTGCAAGGTTATTTAAAATATGATTAGAAATTAAAATAATAATCAATTAAATTAAATCAAATGATTTAGAGCAAATGATCAAATTAAACTAATTCATTAAAAGTAAAAGTGATATTATTAGATAAATTGATTTAAATTGTTGTGTTAAATTGAAGTTAATAATAATTATGAATAAATAATCTTGAAAAGATAATTGTTATAATAAGAAATTTAATGGATACTTATTTAGAATCTTGCAAATGGTTGATTTTAATTATTTTAATGTGGAAGTAATTATTTAATAAAGTTTTGTGGAGATGATGATTATATAATGAATATATATTCAAATAAAAGATTCAATTTTGTGTATGATAAAAGAAAATGAAATATAAATACTTGAAAGGGAAAAAAAAAAAGGAATTAAAGGGATTAAATATTATTTGGATTTATTTCTGGAGTTGTGACTTTTGGTTTTCACTAGAGAATATGAAGAATAAATAAATAAAAAGCTCAATCGTTTGTGGATTCGATTGGATTTGAATTTTATTTTTTTTAAAAGAAGTGACTTTTGGCATTCGCATGAAGAGGAAATGGAAGAGACTTCTTGGGTGTGATTTTATTTAGAGGATTTTTGGGTTGCATTCTCTTCCCAACAGAATTTTGGGAGAAATTTGGCAGTCAATTTTCTGTTATACGGTGCATTCTTTTATTATTCTGTAAATTCATTGAGGAATAAGTTTGGCGTTGAGGGGAAGATCTTGGAGCTGCTGCTGAAAACATTCATTTGCGGAGGATTGGATCGGCGAAAGGGATAGAGCTTCTACAGATCTTCTTCAAACCAGGACGCCAGGTTCCTTTCTTATTTATTTGCTATAGCACTAAATAAAATAGCAATTGATTGGATTTGTTTCGTTGTGCATGAAATTTTCATCTGGGGATTGGGATTTCTGTTGTGAAAATGGAATTTGGTTGGGTTCTGGACTGTCAATTATTAAATTGAAATTTTCTAGAAGTTCGAGACTGTTGTTTATTTTAAACAAAATTAATTGTTGGATTTGTAATGTTGTTTATTATAATATCACTAAGATGGGAATTCTGGAAAAGAACCAGTAGTACTGTAGTTTTTTCTGGAAAATATAATTAATCAACTTAAGAATAATCTTTTTACTGGGAAAACTGGGTTGTGTATATTCTTGTTTACAATTTAATTATGCACCGAAAAATTGTGCAGCGTATATCTGTCTCTATTTTTGAAGTATTTGAAATATAATATATATATAAATATATATATGTATATATATATATCTATTATGTTTGATATATACATATATACATATATATACCCATATATATATATGTATATATATGTTGATAAAATATTGTTTGTAAATTTTTGTATTTTCAAAATTTGCCAAATTCCCATCGAAATGTTGCATTGGTTGATATTATTTAACCACCGACTGAGTGGTGGTTCGGCCTCGGCCGTACCCACCACCCAGTTGGGGGTTGGTACCCGTGCGGCAGTCTGTAGACTGTCCGCAACAGTCCTACGGACTGCTGCGAACAATCCGTAGACTGTCCACAGCCGGGTGTTTATCCCTGTGGCTGTGTATGGGTTTAAATACCCATTCGAAATTTTATTTGTTTTACTTTGTAAAATGTGATTTTCTAATTATATTTACTGTGCGAAATTATAAATATTTATATATATATATATGTATATATATATATATGTTTATATATATATATGTATATATATATATAGATATTTATATTTGTATTAACTTCCTTATTCAGATTTCTCTGATTATTTAATTTTGTCAAAACAAAACTTTCTATTTCTTTTTCTGATTAAAATAAAATAGAATCTATTTAAAAAGGAAATATTAATAATATAGAAAGAAATCTGTTAGTTGTTATTGATTTATTAAATTACCAACTATAAGAGGATAAGTTAGTTAAAAAAATCAATTTACGAATATATGATTGCATTGATTTATTTAATTCTTGTTTTGAGTGAATACTTTGGAATAGAAAAGAATTCCTTTTAATTTGTTAATTTGTGGAATTTGATAGGATAATATAATAGAAGGGCAATTTGTGAATATATATTTATATCAGCATTGATTGTTTAATTCTTATTTTTAAATGTGTATATGGTGGAAATAGAATTTAATATAGAATTGAATAAGTCGTCTTTTATTCTTATTTTGTGAAGTTATAGTCTGGTAGACTTGTTGATTCCTAGAAAAGATCTATTCTCTTTCTGCTTCTCCTCCTCGAAAAAGAATTAAAATATATAAAGATGTAGTGGTTTTAAATGGTATTTTTGTGTGTAAATTTATTTAGATAGATTTAAGATTTTAAGGTGGTAAGTTCTAATATGTAGTTTAAATATCTAGAGTATTGTTATTATTGTCTTTTTAAAATATAACCAATTGTTCTTAAGTGGTTTTCACAATTAATCTAAATATTGGAAGTGAGTGTTAAATTAGTATGATGAAAGGAAAATGGAAATAATTTTTTGGACATAAGTAGTTATGAAATAATAATAAGTTAACTATCCAGCTATTAAGTAATTTTCAATTATGTTGATAGATGAAAAGAGAAATTTAAATGTATGGACATGACTAGAGATTGATTAGGATATTCTCAAATTGAATAGTTTATTTGTGAAATGGGATTGCAATCTTTTAAAAATTGACTTCCTTTATATTTATTTAATGGTTGATTGGTAAGTGCTCTTTATGAATAAGTCTTTTAGAATACTTGTGATGGTTATCATGAATTGTTTTAGTTAATTGAGTACTTCCGATGGGTAAGTTGTAAAGTCATTTAGTTCTGGTTGTTAATTGATTGGCTATTAAATATTGTTCTTGTTTGAATTTTTGGTTGTTGTTTATTATGCGAATGTTTGGTGGAGTTGTGAGTGATTGAGTATTTAAGGTGTTCTTTAATTTGGTCCCTTGGATGCCTGGTTGCATGCTTTTACCTCTTTATTTAAAGGATTGTTTTTGGACATTTCCGTATTGGTATGAATGCCGTTGGAGATTAATTTTGATTCAAGGAATCCTTTGTCATTTAAATTTTGTTGCAATGTAATTGGGAATTTGTATTTTGTTGATGAGTTGTGGGAAGTTGATCTTCTTGGATTTCTGATTTATTTTGTATCAAAGTTGTTTATGTGGTTTGGATGGGGTGGTTGATCTTATTTTAATATATTCACTCATTATATTTGAATTGAAATTGATCTGGTGGCCTTGCAATTATTGTTGTCATTGCTATGTTGTTGTTTTTATGAAAGTGGTTTGCGTACCATCATAAGGGGGTTCTTGTGAGGAGAAAATTGAGGTCTCCCATGGAATGCCTAGTTGGTGGCTTTTGGTTTTATTAAGTGATTTTGTTTAAAGGTTGATTTTCTTTTGCGTTCCCTATTTGAGGTAACACCATTGTTGATTTGTGGATGGGTCTTGATGAATCTTCTTTTTATGAATTTTCTGAGTTACTCTCATATTTGAGGAAATTTTATCCTTGTGTTGGAATTACTGGAGAAATACTCATGTTGCTTCACTTTACCCTTGTTTGTGGGTTTTCATTCTTTTGGCTTCCAGAGGCTTGAGATGATTGATAATTGATGTTTTCTCTCTTTATGTGCCTTTGATGTGGCAAGTGTTTTGGTTTCAGGATTTTGAAAGGGTTGTACAGGAATTGTTGAGACTTTGATTATGTATTATAGTGAGAGGGGTAATTCCTCGCATGCTTCTCAGTTATGATCTAATGTTCTTGTTAAGTTGTACAACCCTTGGTCTCTTGGTTTCTTGGTTTCTTGGTTTTTATGTTGTGGGGTCTCTAGGGAGAGTGGCTCCTCATGGGGGTCGGTGCCCCTTTTAAGGGGATGGGCATAGGATAACCCATGAGTGAGTTAGTAAACAAGTGAAAACCTAATAATTAATTTAGGAGGGTTGGGTAGTAATATCATTATAAGATTAATAAAATGGATGGCTCGTCTTCATTAGTGCTTCCTCAGGCTAATGGAAGGCTGAGAAGGCCGTGGTTGGCAAGGTCGTGACCTCGTCTTCACAAGAGGTCTACGGCTCCGCATGAGTCACCCTATGGAACGGCGCCTCCAGTTGGGAGGAAGAGCACAAGACAGCCATAGATGGGACTGGCGCCTCCAGTTGGGAGGAAGAGCATAGGACAACCCATGTAGGACTATGCGATGACACTCTCCCCTAGTTGCCCATGTGTTTTACTTTATTGTGTTCCTCTGGAAGTAGGTTGTGGGAGTTGGTTTAGATTGTTGTTGTTTGTACTTATATTGATTTATGGATTATTGCCTTGATACATCTTTGGTGTACTTTGTGGTCTTGTATGATCTCATTGATATTTGACTTATGACCTTGTTCTCTTATGGTACTATGATATGATGTTATTATATTGTTTAATTGCATTTGGAATTGTATTATGTTTATTAATTTAGTTGATTTGGAAGTGTTTCATGGTCATCCTTTGGTTACTTGTTACTGGTCATTGCTTTGATTTATGTGATGAGATTTATGATTTTAAGTTATTTTAATGACTCTTGGATGTTGTTGGTTATTTCTTTGTAATTCTTGAGTTTTATGATACTTTATTATGGCGCCGAGTCTTGTGATTCCGTGTTTGGATGTTCTTGGTTGCGGTCTCTTTCTTGTTAGCTCCTAGCACATGGGGTGGGTCTTCGAACCCACATGGTCGGGTGGAACGTGCTAAGCACCCCATTGGGTCCCCAATCGAGGATCGAGAGGTGCAGATTGGTGCTATTGCAGCGACTCCAGAATTGTATCTGTCTTGGAGCCAGTTTTCATCTGTTTATTTGTATCATGTTTCTGTTCATGGTTGGAAACACTTTTGTATCATTGTACCTCTAGAACATTTTACTGTAATGTAATGTTAACTCTGTGTGAATATTGGCCGTGGAAATTGTTATTCCTTGTGTTAAGTTCTTTATGCGTATGTTGTATTTATGTACTCAGATGGTTTCTTATCAATGATTATCATGGATGTGTTATATTTGTTAATGTTTATTTTGTTATGGATTATATCTTTGGATTTTATTCTTTATCATTGTTTTGTGGATCTCAGTCTCGTAATGACTCCTCGTGTACCCCAAGGGATGTATGTGTTAGTGAATCTGCTTAAATGAAATTCATGTTATGACTTAATGTGTTTTACATATATGTTATGTTTAATTTTTTAAAAAAAATTGTGCAATAATTATTGTTTAGTTGTCCTTTGGGGTTCGCACGACGGGGCGTTACACCACTTGCCTACAGCTGCAAAGTGTATGTGGTAGCTTCTTGCGGGTCTCATCATTCTTAAAGAACTCGCATCTTATTCCCGTTAGTTGGCGCGGAATGGTAGTGATCACTTTTCATCGCTCAATTGGAACCATTGACCTCAAAGTTCTAGGCATTGAGATGGGGCATAGTGGGTGGGCCCTCTCACATGTGGTGACATCTCACTAGCCTCATAGTATTTAACTTGTATTCATTTCAGATGGATGGGTTGTTGGGGAACGATCGAGATGAAACCCCATGATTTGGTAACTACTCAACCTGCACATGAATCAAAGTTATTCATAAAGAGGGGTCTTGACTAGGTCAACAAGAAAACACCCTCATGAGTTAGTGACTTAGACTTAAGTCATTCATAAATCAAAAATTAAAATCTGATATGAGGACAGATTAAAAAGAATGACAATCTCAAGGCTTTGGGGCTGGTAATGGATGTATGACGATGTATTCAAAGACAAATAATAATATTAGCAACCGGGAAAACCAGTCAAAAAAAAATTAGAACGTTCAAGGATGAATCAAAAACCAATTGAAGGAAAGACTAACTAAGTAAAACCCTTCAACCCTATTGATGGGGAACATTTCACATGTGAATAACAAGCACAAAAAACTCAAAATGTCAAGCATTTTGAGGGCTCTATCAAGGGTGACTGCGCCCACTGGATGGGCGAATCCACCCATAAAATGGGAAAATGCGCCCACTAGATGGGTGAATGCACCCATCCATTGGGCACGACCATTGCGGCGGAGGGGTCGGCGTGTCTGCCCATACATCGGGCGGACTTGCCCACCAAAGAGGTGTGCAAATTCGCTCGTCGGATGGGTGGGCTCACCCGCCTGCGGGGGCTTATTTAGGGTTAGAAAAAATGTTACACAAATTTATGGCATGCTCGATGGGACAAAACAAAGATTAATTATACTAATCTAGATTAGAAGAAGATTATGGAGGATGTGACAAGCAGAGAGAAAAGAGGGAATTTAGAATTGATTTAAATTCAAAAGGCTAAATGACTAAATTAAATAAATTGATTTATTTATTTAATTTAGAGAGGAAGGGATGAAAGGTAAAGTATTTAATTATTAAATTAAATACTTTAGAAACCTTAGGAAAAGGGGAAATATTAATTAAATAAATCATTTAATTAATATTGATGGGGAATATGAGATAGATGGATAAAGGTGATGAATTTGACCATATGAGAGTGGTCAAATTTGGATGTCTCTATTAGAGCCTGCAACATGTTTTCTAACCCTAGTTAGACTTGCACAAAAGGAAGATGAAATAAATATTTTACCTTGCAGAATTTGATTTTTTGATTGGCCCTTAGGATTTGATGCAAGCTTGTGTGCTCCTTGATGGAAAATTACCTAAAATGATATGCAAAATGATGTGGATTCATTGAAAAATGCAAGGATGGAGTTGGGTATTGGATAAATGTATGAAAATGCATGTGTGCTCCTTGAATTTGAGCTGGAGTGCTAGAGTGAATGATTGTCTATTGTGAATGTGAATGAATATAAAATGGGGCTAAAATCGTCTATTTTAGGGGAAGAGTCTCTAGAGAATTGGATGGCTATTCCCAGAATGTTCTGACAAGTCTTTGGAGATTGAGGTGTAGGAAAAAATTGGGCACCGGTATATTGTGACATATAAAAATTGGGTGGCGGTTTGATTCCTTTCATGATTAAAGTGGCAAGAATCTTATCCCCATGCTCATTGAGGATGCGATCCATCCTTTGAACACTGATGAGATTGCTAAGATATTCATCAACTATGACCTCGGTTGGTTGACTAGGTTCTCGTCACTAGGTGGTGAAGTGTTTTGAACGTTAGTATTGGACTATGACGAGGCACCGTTATTGGGATTTTGATGGATATTTACACCATTTTTGGGATCTTGAGGGATATTTGTTTGGGAACCCTGGGCTTGTTGTTCTGCCATTTGGTTCTTTGCTTGCAATCTGGTTTGAACGAGCATGAAAGTACAAAATTACTAGGTGAACTAAGATGAGGTTAGACTCTAAGATGTAATGTAGAGATGACCTAAGTGATGTTTGAAGGATTTTTTAAATTAGATAAGAGATCATTTTCTTGGATGATTGGATAGGGATGTGATTGGATTAGATTGGATAAGATCAATTGATGAAATGATTGATAAGATTGGATGATGGATGAGAGAGGATGATGAAAGGGGTTCTAAACCAAGTTTAGAAAATCACCCTAGGTGACTTAAGGTGTTGATTGATTGGATTAAAGGATAGATAGATGATTGCAGCACTGAATCCACCTTAAGATGAAAGTAAATTGATTGGGATGATGATGATGAATGACTTAGGATAGATGACAATCCTAAGTAGATATGTGGGATGAGGATCAAATTTAGATTCCTAGGTCAATTTGGATAATAACCTCTAAAACAAAGTTTAGGGGATTTGGATTGAGAAAATGATGATGGATATGCAACCTAGAGATGTTTTAGGATGTTCTTATATGATAAATAGATGACCTTTGGGAAATTTAGATGGCCTAAGATGAAGATTATAGGTGAACGATAGGTGATAATTCTTTGATTACCCCAAATGACTTAGAAAACAACAAGGTTTTGGGTGCCCAATAGATTAATTTCCCTAAACAAGGATGATACTTGCTGAAATTGGTGATAGGCTCACCTAAATAGGGTGTAGGGTTGCCCAAACAAGGTGCAGTGTCACCCAAAAAGGTGACAGGGTCACTTGAATAGACTTCAGAATCGCCCAAACCGGTGACAGGCTCACCTAAACAGAGTTTAGAATCGCCCAAACAGGTGACAGGGTCACTAAATAGAGTGCAAAATCACCCAAAAAAGGTGAAAGGTTGCCCAAACAAGATTCAAAATCGCCCAAACAAGTGACCCGCTTACCTAAATAGAGTTCAAAATCGCCCAAACAGATGACAAGGTTTCCTAAACAAATTTTAGAATCACGCAAACAAGGTGCAGGGCCACCCAAACAAGGTTCAAAATTTATGAAACAGGTGACAGGCTTGCCTATTTCTTGAAAATTATGGTTTTTTGCAAAAATGGGACCACCTGGACCTACCCAAATCTAAAAATGGTCAAACAATGCTGAAAAACAAGGAAACATACAACTTTAACGAGGGAAAAAAATTCTCCAAATGGGGAAAAAAACTCTCCTAATGGGGAAATGGACTAGCCAAACAGACAAATGGAGTCTCCTAACGGGGAAATGGATTCAAAGAATAGGGAAATGAACTCTCTGAACAAGGAGATGAACTAACCAAATGGACAAAAAAACTCTCCTAATGGGGAAATGAAATAGCCAAATGGACAAACAAACTCTCCTAATGAGGAAATAGACTCAAAGAATGGGGAAACAGACTATCCGAATGGGGAGACAGACTAACTAAATGGAGAAACAAACTCTCCTAACAGGGAAAAAAACTAGACAAATGGGGAAACAGATTAGCCGAATGAGGAAACAAACTCTCCTAATGGGAAACAAACTCAAAGAATAGGTAAACATATTAGCTAAACACGGAAATAAACTTTCCTAATGGGGAGACGGACTAATCGAACGGACAAACAGATAAACAGATACTCAAACAGAAGACAGGTTTGGCTATTTAGGGAGCAGATTCACCAAAATATGTTGCAAAATAACCATTTTCCAGGGAATGGGATAATATGATGACTCAGGGAATTGATAGGGGACTGAAACATTAAGAAAAATCACCCAAAGATGAAGCAGGATCGCCCTAAACAATGGAAAATCACCCCTTTTGATGAAATAGGCGAATGTGATGGGTTGTTTGATTGACAAAATGATTGAGACAGAGAGAAAAATTTCCCCCTTAGGTTACAGGTTCACCCAAACCAATATCACACTCACCTAAACAAGGTGCAGGCTTGCATATTCTATGGAGAATGGGTGATTTTGATAGGAAATGACTAAGAAATGACTCAGACAGAAGACAAGGTCGCCCTTGTGGACAATAGGTTCAGCCCAAACAAAAGAAAATTCACCCCTTACAAAGGAAAATTGGCCCAAATGATTGACTTGGACTGTATTGGATGAAAAACAACTAACTATGGAAAAGGACAAAATTATAGCAAGCAACAAACATAAGGTAAGGCTAACTTGACCAAGAGAAATGCATTGGTTTCGCAGAAAGAAGACACTTCAAGTAGCACAATACTAAAATTGGTGAGAAGGGTATAGCCAATATAGTCCTCTATCTAGGCTGAACAAAGTGATCTAGGGAGTCTTGAATATACACCTAGTACGTGAGGCACAACCATAAACACCAATTCATCATAGGCCTAAGTCGAGAGCCCCAATGAGGTACTGGAAACTTGAACCAACTTTTCATGTCTTATCTAGGTATCACCCTAGCTTTGACGCTCTGCCATACACGATGCGACTAGATTGTGGTAAAAATTTGGCTCTCCCCCCTTTATATACCTTGTTGGTACACGTGGTTGTGATCATCCCTTGGGGTGATGAAATCCCCAAGCAGGTCCCGCTAAAAGAAGACACTAGATGTTTTTAGTTGGTCCCAAGGCTCACATGAAGCACAAGGGGAGAGCTTGGACATTCTAGTATCTCCTAGGTAACACAAATGTACTAAAGTGGAATATGATTTCTTGTCAAACAGGATCATCAAATGGTGCAAGGGGATTGGATACATCAACAAACCACTTAACAAGCATGCAAAACAAATAGATTTGACCTTCTCATGAGTTTTATGTGTGCCTAACTGGTATGAAAATAACAAACAAACTAAACTAACTATGTTGGGACTAATCATTCTGTAATAAAATGTTAGTACTTTGAACCTCTGACCTTGGAAAAATGAGAAACAACTACACAAACATTAGCAAAAATTAGACACACACAAAAAAATAGGTTAGGGGGGTCAATACCTAAAAATGGCAATAAATGACCACTGAAACTGAAACTTAAATTCATTATTTTACCTCATAATTGCTTCTATTTAATGTAGAATCGCCTATTCTGACAGTAGAATCACCCCTGCTAGCAATATAATCACTTATTTCAAAGGTAGGTTCACATATTTACAAAAAGTAGGCTCACCCAGGTCAAGAACATGGTCACCTGTTTGAGAAATAGGGAGTAGATTTTCCCCTGTTTGACAGATGGGAAAATCTACAGATGTAGATTCACCTTTGTTTAAGGCAGGCTTGCCTATTTTGACTACAGAATCACCCCTATTGCTATAGAATCACCTATTTTAGTAGCAGAATCGCCTTTGTGTGTAACCTAAACCTACAAAATATGAAACAACGAAGCACATAAAAAGAACAAACCCGTTTGTGGGTCCCACCGGGCATACTAGAAATGTGTACAATGTCTTTTCTAACCCTAAATGATGCAAAAAAAAAGGAAGAACAACACAAAGCAACACCTCAAGATTAGCCTAGTTAGACTTGGACAAAACAAAGATGAAACAAATTTTTACCTTGCCCAAGTCGATTTGTTGGTTGGCCCTTTGGATGTGATAGCTTGTGTGCTCCTTGATGGAAAATCACCTAAAATGATATGCAAAATGATGTGGATTCAATTGAGAATGCAATGATGGATTTGGGTATTGGCTAAGTGTATTAAAATACATGCAAGATGAGCTTGAAGATTCAACAATGGTGGATGAGAGTGCTTGAATGCTTGTATGAGATTGCTTGAATGCTTGAGAGTGAAAATTGTGAATGTGAATGAATGTAAAATGAGACTAAAATCCTCTATTTTAGGGGAAGAGTCTCTAGAGAATTTGATGGCTACGATTTAGCCACCATCGACAAGATGAAGGGCTATGGTGAGTTGATTACTCACAATCCCTCACATCTTGCCATGTGAAAATGAGGTGGAAAGGGGGAGTGTGATGTGGAGGTACTTGAAAGTACCTTGGGATTGGGAGAATATTTCCTCAAAAAGGAAATCCGTGTCCCCATGTGGGAAGGATGTGACACATGAGGAATTTTGGGATTCCTCAATAATCCTCATGGGAAAGAGATAAACATTGGAGCAATAAATGTGAATTTTTAATTCACATGATTGGGGGTACTTTGAAGTACTTTGGGGATAAGACAAGGTCTTCTCATAAAGGAGGTCCTTGTCCTCATGGAGATGTGAAACATGAGAAATTTTAGAATTTTTCAACAACCCACATAGGGAAGAGGAGAACCTCGGGGTAATAAATGTGAATTTTTAATTCACATGGGGAAGAGGTTGTCTAGGCTAAATGTAGAAAGCACTTATGAAGGGTTACTTGGAGGCATGCCATAAATGGCATGAAGATTAGATTAGGGTTGTGCAAACAGGTGATTAGAGAAGCTAATGAAGGATTATAAGCAAGTTGAAAGTTATGGAAGATGTGACATTAATCCTTATTAAAGGTGTGAAAATATTAATCTTGGATTAATTAAACTAATCTAGATTAGAAGAGGATTATTGAGGATGTGACAAGGAGAGAGAAAATAAGGAATTTAAAATTGATTTAAATTCAAAAGGCTTAATTTGACTAAATTAAATAAATTGATATATTTATTTAATTTAGAGAGGAAGAGATGAAAGGTAAAGTATTAATTAAATAATTTAGAAACCTTGGGAAAAGGGGAAATATTAATTAAATAAATTATTTAATTAATATCGACGGGGAATAGGAGATAGACGAATTTGACCATACGAGAGTGGTCAAATTTGGATGTCTACAATAATATTATAGGGGTTCACTGCTAGGAAACACTATCCTTATAAGGCTCATAGCTAGAGATAAATGCAAAATAAAGATGGCTATACAACCAAAATGTGAATTGATACAAAGTACACCTTCTTTGGTCTAAATTTTAGTTCTCTTGAAGCTTTTAATACAAATTGCTACTCTACTTAGCAATCACTCAACTATTATGCTCTTAGTTCGATATCAAACCTTTGAATTTACATGTTCACACAATATGAGACCTCTCACACTTGAATTTAAGCTAATCCTAGTCATCCATCTCACAACTCAAAAAAATTCTTATATATATACACAAAATTACATTTGAATACATCAATTAGGCCAGCCTAATTAGATATAACAAAAAACAATTCAAAAATAGCTTTTTTGGATCCACACATGATTCAAAGACTTTTTCACTCTTAGACAAGATGTGCAATAATTAATTTAGGTCAGCATGGACCTAAAATAGATCCTACAAACATCCACAATATATATTTAATCTTCACAACACATATCATGTATTAGGTCAGCCAGAATTGGACCTAATCACAAAAATTTCAATCATACACACTTCTCCATACATGTGACTTCAAGACTTGATATTTATTCATATTCATGCTTATCTAACATTAATGAGTTTATCTTTAGAACTAAAAATTAAAATAATTATCCATGGATGAAAGAAGAATCTCGCACACTGACATGTTATATAAAGAAATAATTGTGATATATAGAGGTAAGCTCTAAGATACATAACTTCCAACATATTTCACAAAACACCACAACATCTTAATTTTACCTGAATTTGATAGAGTTCAAACCATGGTTAAAAACATAGAGCAAGATCACTTAGTGTGGTGGAGTGTGGACCCTAAAACTGACAGACTAAACCACAAAACAATCAGTAGAAGCACTTAGTTAATATCTTGTACAACCATATTTTCTGAACCAACTGATACTATACACATATCTTCAATAACACTTCCAAATCATACTAGGCTAATCATAACAATGTTGACATCAATTAAAACACTAGATCAAGTAGTATTATGTAGCTAATTCTCATGTTGCCAACCTACATCATTAATGATAGACTTTCCAAAACTTCCAACAATCTCCTTCTTCCAACAATATCCCACTTTTTCATTGATGGCAACATGCATAATATGAAAAGGAAATATCATTTATACACTCCCCTTTTCACTTCTCTCCCCCTCTTTGACACCAATGGTAAAGGGTGTGCAAAAACTTTGTAAGCTCCCCCTTAGGAGGTCAATCCATTTTTTTTTCCTTCTAAATATATATCCATACATCAAAATCTGAAAGCTTGTTAAATCATGATAAATAGTTACCTTAAGGATGTAGAAACTTGAAGCTTCCAAAAAGTGTCTTTCCATTAAGAATTTCCTTCTTCCCATAGTTTCTTTGCTATAGTAAGTGTACTACATGGAAGTTCAAGTTCCAGTAAAGTTTCTTCTCCTTTTAGAGTATTGGGATCAAGGTTTATCTCTAAGAGCTTATTAGTACTGCCAAGAGCACTCGAGATTTGTATATACTTTTCCTTAACTAAGTCCCTTAAATTTATAAGCTATCTAATCATTTCAACTATTTGACTCTATAGGGTGAATAATTTTTCATGAAGCTCCATTATAGAGATCCAAGTTTGATCTTCCTTGTCTTGCATTGGATCATAAGAATATGCAACAAAGTTTATTTGGGCTCAATTTTACTCATGTCATCCTTTATACTTTGAGTGATGTTTGGCCATTTCATGCAATATGACAGTATGTTCCTTGCTTCTTCCACATAGTCTTGTACTTCTCTCAAGAATTTTGTAATCTTTTGATGTGATTTTGTACATTTATTTAAGATATTCACCATATTCTTTCTTTCAATCAATGTCTCAGTTTTAGCTTCATTTTCACCTTTCAATCCAAAGACATATTATTTAAGGAATTTGATCAAGAGATTAATATTTTCCATAGAAGATAATGAAACATCAACATTTGTACTAGGAATTACCTCTTGTAGGGTCCTTATGGCTTCATCCAAACTTTGTATATCTGGAGACTTGAAATTGGTTTCATGCTCATGTTGAGCATTATGAATTTTTTCAATATCAACAACTAGAGGACTATCTATGATTTTTCTCTTTTTACCTATTGTCTTAGAACTCTCAAAAGCCTCTAAACTCACCTATGTTCTTCCAGTAACTTTAGGACTACCCAAAAGGGCTTGTACAAAACTAACTATTTTAGCCTCTAATACTTCATAATCCAATTCTAGGATCCAAATAGTTCTAGGTTTATTAGCTTCAATAAAGAAAAAGTCTATAGAGATAAGAAAGTTAATATGTTTTGAATATCTTCTTACAACTTCTCTAAGAATCCTGATTCTCTTATTCATTCTACTCTAAAATACTCCAAAGAATGTTGCAAGGGAATTTTCCTGAGCATCCATACTTCCAATTTTTCTCATGTACTTTTCTATTTGGTGTGCAATTGGTTCAAAATTTGTCTAATTTACTTGTACAACCACCAATACTTCTTTCAAGAAGTAAAGCAATAGGAAAATTACCAAGGTTCCATACTAGAATGTATACTTATTATTTTTCTTAATGTCTCTTAGGTTCTCCATTAATTGCTTCCATAAAATCTCACAAAGGTTGTAGTTAGCATTGTTCGCAAACATATCAAGAGACATATGAACCACAATAAGAGGGATAAAGACTATACTATTTGACCAATATGTACAACATCAAATCTAACCATCGAGCTTGTAATAGAGTTCACTATGATTTCCTTTCGTTCAAGAATGACACCTATTTTCTCCATTATATCCTTTGTATTGACTATCTTCTGATCAAGAACTGGTTTGGTGAACCACAAATTGGTTACATCCTAATTCTTCTTAGTACTATTCTGATGTACTCTTGATTTTCAAAATTTGGAAACTTCCACTAGACATCCAATGTCTTCTCACTTAGGGTTTTGTACTCAGGTTTTAGGGTATCTTCATTTTCTCCCAATTCATTTTTCCATAGAATAGATAACCTGCCAAGTGATACCTCTTCAATTTTCCCATGAATATATGCTCTAATATCCTCAATAGCTAAAATCTTAATAGGAGTTCTAGAGAATGCACCCAAGGGATCAATTGACAACACTCTAACAAAATTCCTTTTAATTATTGGTTGTAGTCTTTGTGAATTTTCTACTACTTTTGTTAATTCCATTATATTTAAATTTATTTCAAAGCATTATTTAAGAAGATAAAAGAATGTGCAGAATCAAAAATACCTCTTAAAGAACCAAGGTCTTGATGCCCAACTTCTAGAAGATGCTTCAAGCCCTTCCACACCTTTTTTTCCTTTGTTTCTTTTTAGATGCCTTTGAATAAATGAATTTTCCTTCACACAAACATATTTAACTCTATCCTTTTACTTAACCCTTACAATAAATGCTTCAAACTTAAAATATGATGTTCCTAGAATTGTGTGAGCAAACATCTTTCCATGCTCTCAAAATTTCCGCATTCCAATATTTTCTTCCACAACTTTCTTCTATAGCTTCAAAAATTCATTTTCCATGATATATTTTCATGCCATATCTTGACACCTCATATTTCCATGGGGCTATTACATTTTTCTATTGTGTCTCCCCTTAAGCTCATTCCTAAGTTTAATTTTCAAGTGAATTATTTGTACCAGAGGGAAGAATAGATTCATTTGAAGTTCTCGATTCATCTTTGTTCTCAGATTATTCTTTTTTTCTCAATATCTTACTCATTTCCTTCTTAACTTTAGTAGGATCAACTTTCTCCACAGGCTTATTCCTCTTTATTGGATTATACTATTTTCTATTTTTTCTTCTATAAACTCGTGAAATGTGTCCAAGCTTGTTACAAAAGTAGCATACACATTTTTCTGACCAAACTAACTTCTACTCATTTTTGATTTGCACTATTTAGCCTTATGTCCAAATAGATTATATGTATAATAGTAGCCATTGAAATATAGGTACCTTTGAGCATTTGGTTGTTTGATAGGAGGTCTTCCAACATTGCTTCTTCAATTTTCAAACTTGTTTGGTGTCTGATTTTCCTTTGAGATTTCTACTTCTATAAGTCTCAAATCACTTTTATCCTTAGATGGTTTCTATCCTAATATTAGTTCATTGAGCATTATGGAACTTGTTTTGAATTTTTCCTCATGTATTCTTTCCATTTTTAGATCTGATATGAGATTTACCACTTGTTGTTCAAGTCTTGAGAACTCTTTAGTATTTCTTTGTACCAATGCATTCAAACATTTCTCAATCATTCCTTTTTCTTCCATTTACACTTTTAGTCTAGTGATTTCTTCATTTTCTTGCTTCAACTATGCATTGACTTCCATGTGTCTTTCTTTGAACTTCTTGATGCATTCATTTGCTTCTCCTAGGCTTTCCTTCAAAATTTTGTTCTCAATTTCAACTCTATCAAGATTTTCAAGATCAGCCTTAAGTTCTTCTTTGTCAAACATGTAGCCATCTTCTTCATATTCAATTGCAGGTATTTCTTCCAGAGGAATAGGACACCTTTTGTGAGCCATTTGTTCAAACTAAAAGATCTTCCTCAAGTTGTTAGTCTTTTCAAAAGGAACTAGGCTTTTAAACCAATTGTTGAACACCTAGGATAGTGAAAGGGGGGTGGGTGAATCAATATTATTTTAAAATTTTGAACACAAATTATCCAACCACCAAAAAATATTAACAAAAATAGAGAATGAAAGCATGAAATATCCACAAGATCACATAATACATGAACACCGAAATTTTTACGTGGAACCCCAAAAGGGGAAAAACCATAGTGAGGATTAGATCACAATATATTATATTTGGATATAGTATATTATAGGAGCTCACTACCAGGACACAGTGTCCTTATAAGGCTCACAGCTAGAGATAGATACAAAATAAAAATGGCTACATAGCCAAAATGTGAATTGATAGAATATGCACCTTCCTTGTCTTGAATTTCAGTTCTTTTGAAGCTCTAAATACAAAGTACTACTCTACTTAGAAGCCTCTCAACTATTATGCTCTTATTCTGGTCTTATTCCTTTGAATTCACATGTTCACACAATTTGAGACCTCTCATAATTTATTTTCATCTTATCCTAACCATATTTATCACAACTCAAAAATTTCTTAGATATATACACCCAATTACATCTGCATACATCAATTAGGTTGGCCTAATTAGATGTAACCAAAAACAATTCCACACATGATTTAGAGACTTATTCACACTCAAACCAAATGTGATATACTTAATTTAGGTTAGAATGGACCTAAAATAGATCCTACAAACATACACAATATATATTTAATCTTCAAAACACATATCATGTATTAGGTTAGCCAGGAATTGGACCTAATCACAAAACTTTTAATCATACACACACTTCTCCATACATGCAACTTCAAGAATTGATATCTCTTTAGATTCATGCTTATCTGACATCAATGAGTTTATCCTTATAACTATAGCACAAAATAATTATTCACAGAGGAAATAAAAATCCTCCACACCAACATGTTATATAGTGAAATAATTGTGGTACATAGAGCTAAGCTCTGGCATACATAACTTTTTACATATTTCACAAAACATCACAAAATATTGATTTTACTTGAATCTAATAGAATTTAAACCATGGTTAGAAACATAGAGCAATATCACTTAGTGAAGTGGAGTGTAGACCTAAAAATTGATGCACTGAACCACAAAACAGTCAGTAGAAGCACTTAGTTAATATCCAGTACAACCATATTTTCTGAACCAAATGATATTGTACACATATCTTCAGTAACACTTCCAAATAATACCAAGTTGATCATAACAATGTTGACATCCATGGTAACACTAGATCAAGTAGTATTATGTAGCTCATGCTCATGTTGCCAACCTGCATCATCAATGATGGAATTTCCAAAACTTCCAACAATCTCCTTCTTCCAACAAAGTTGAGATGCAATTTTGATTCAATTTTATGATGCAAATGACTAATCATGCAATATTATATAAACACTATGAAAATTGACTAAGATTTTTAATTTTTCTATATTTTAAAGAATGCAAGAATGAAAACCTAAAACCCTAAATGAGATGCAAATTAATACAAGTAAACAACCCTAAATGAGATGCAAATCAATGTAATGCAATTCAAAGTAATGCAAATCCTAGATCTAGAGTTGATATGGACTCCAAAATCAAAAAGTTCTAACTCTCAAAAGTTTGGTTCACCAAAATTAAATAAATAAAATAAAGTTTAATATGGAATGGGGAAAATGGGGGTATGAATGACATCTTCCTATTTTCATTAGGAAATGAGATCCCCACAAATAATTGACTAACAACCCTTAGGTGAATCAACTCAATGTGAGAATCTTTAGATTTCCTTATGCTTAAGGATGGGGGTGAAGTTCAAACAAAAATTTTAGGAGAAAAAAATAGAAAAATCAACCTAATTATGCCAATTCAAACTTGAAACAATAATATAAAGCTCAATATTGATAGAAACATGAAACTTATTGCATATCTAAGAAGGGCAGAATGATGTTTACTAATCAGCAAAAGTCACTTTCAGGAGGTTGTCAGGGACTCATTCACACATGGGAGAATAGGTCTTTGGTCAATTTATTGAAGAAACTTTTGAGAGCCTCTGATGTTGATTTGTATCTTCTGATTTGTCCAAGTTTCAATGCCAAAAAGTCAAAAACCAAATATGTAGGTTAGATTCCATGATTTGACAACAACTTTAATAACTTTTACAACTTTGAAATTTTTTCCAATCTTGCTCTTCAAAAGTTCTTCAATCCTTCTTCAACCTAAATTTTCAACACAAACACACAAGAGGGAAAAATTGATTATTTTTGGTGAATGGGGGTTTGCCTTGGTCAAACCCTATTTGGGTAATTAAACCTTGAATTGAAATATTGAAAGCATGAAAGGAATGAAGAATGAACAATTCTATGTTGCAATTCAACAAACCCTTGAATAAACATTGATAATGGAGATCTTGGAAGGTATAAAAATTGCATGAAATTGATTGAATGGATGCGTATCTTGATGCTTTAATTGATGCTTTGAATGACTGAACTTGAATCTTGAAATCTACATCACAATGTTGGCTCCAAGAGAATGCATTATGCAAGGAGACTTTGACACGATGATTGAATCTTGAATGTTGCAATAAATCTCTTATAATTCTACTCTTGAATTATCTTGATCATTATCTTTTCTATAGGAATTCTTGCATAAAAACTCTATCTTTCTCTAGGATGTTGAAATGATGAAATAACCTTGCATTTATAGGTATGCATTCTTAATTTCTCGAAATTCAAATATTACAAGCCAAAATGGAAATATGGATTAGGGGACATTAAAATACCACCAAAAACATATTTTAAATTTAGGTTCAAAGGCCTAGGGAGGACCCATTCACCCATGTGAAAATAGGTCCTAGGTCCCTATTTCTGGAGCACACATTGCTCAAGGTAAAGTGTTATGTGTTGGCATTAATTATTGTTGGGTTTTCCCTTCAAAAAATGTAATTTATTAGGATTTTAGATGTAGAATAGGGCTTATTAAGGCATAATTAAGTTTAATTTAATTAGGAGGTCCCAAACAAGTGTGAAAATGTAAAGGGATACATTTTTCTACACTACATTTATTAAATTTTTATTGGCCCTAATTGTTGTTTTTGAAAACCCTTGTGTATGAACATGATTATTTGACATAAACTAATTATTTTTTGAATTTTTGTCATTTTGTAGAGATTTTTTTATAGATTGATGTCATATATATATTTTTATAGAAAAATTATAGATTAAAAGTTATTAAAAAACTAAAAAAACCTAACATTTCAAGTTTACGGGTTCCACCAGTTTCATTAGAAAATATTTAGAAAATAGAAAACATAATCTAATCATATTTTTTTTTATAAATTTGAAAGCTAGAAATCATGATCCATAATGGGTTTTAATTTTATTGAATGCACTCGAATACTAAGAGGGGGGGTGAATCAGTATCTATAAAAACTTAAACCCTTAAACAATATGCAAATAAAGACTTTTAACAAGATCAACAACCCTTACAAAGATCAAAAATACTTAATCAAATCAGTAAAAATAAAAGAAAAGGCAATGGAAAAACATTCACAAGATAACACAAGATTTAAGCAAAAAATCCAAGAATGGAAAAACCATGGTGAGAAATCTCACAATATAGGAAGCTCACTGCTTACAAAATTACAGTTTATTTTAAGGATCATTGCCTAAGGAAGCACACTAATCCCTTAAGGAATTGAAAGCTAAGGAACACAACCTGAGGGGAAGATACAAAGGACTCATAGGATGAGGCATGCAATGCCAGGGAAAGATACAAAATACAAGGACCTGCTAAAGAGGCGTTAAAGCTCATATGAATTCTTTTTTATAACTCACTTCATCATTCCACAATCACACACCACCACTCACTCTATCAACTTACAATTTATTTGTTCTTTCATTTATATACTTTACAAGATCATGTTGAATGCAAAAGAAAACTAAGAGGGGGGAGAATCAGTTTTACCTTAAAACTTCAAAACACTCATTAATATTCAGATCTACATTCATTCATTAAACACTTAATCTGTTATGATGTTTTAGAATGAAAAGTAAATAATAGAAACTAAAAAAAACTTAACACCATACAAAAGAGAAAACCATATTTATATGGAAATTCCAAAAGGGAAAAACCACGGTGAGGATTAGCTCACAATATAAGTAATATCAACACTAGATATAATAGGGCTCACTCATAGAGGGCTCACTACCCAAAGAAGAAAGGCTCACTGCTAGAATAGAAAAGATTATAGAGAAGGAATGTTACAAAAAAAAAAAATCTCAATGCAACAAAGAATCCACCACAATGAATTCAACACCTCCACAGTCTAATCGAAGAATTGTAGCCACCTTCTACTCATTACATCTAGTAAACTAATACATGAAAGCTCACACTTCATTACTCAAGTTCACACTCTAACACACTACACTTTTCATCATTCACATATCACACACCCATCTTAACATCCTTCAATAACTTAGTTCATATTTATACCGTCTTCAGCCTTGAAACCCTTCTCCATGGTTGAAAATGCACCTGAAACATGCAAATTCAATTTAGGTCAACATCAAAACAATCCCATGATGGAAAGGAATGAAGGTGGACCACAAAATTCCTTAGCTAGGATCCAATTCCATCACATGCCATGCCACACTTCCACAAACAACTAAGCATCTTCACATGTAGTGCAAACACCATTAAAATTTTAAGTACACACTTTCTCAAACCCAAAGAAACCTTGCAAACCACACACGATGCTTGAACATGATATAAAATATTCTTTAAACACCTTGAAATACAATAACTTCCACTTGAAGAGTGTACCCACCCAATACACTCATATAACTCTAGCATACACTATTACTTAAAAACTAACCTTTGTAGCACAAAATATCAAACCATCTTAAATGAGGTAAACTAACAACACCAACAACACACCTTCAGAATTGCAAGTCCTAAAACTCAACTTCAAAGAAATGTAGAGTGGAAATTGTTTTCCCAAACACCTTTGCAATGCACAGTCACACACTGTGAACACAAACTCTTTGCAATGATCCAACATACCAGACCTTGAATATAACACCTTTGAACTAATCTCACCAACATATCCAAATTGAACATGAAGATCTTCAAGCTAGAAGAAATGAAGAGAAAACTAGAACATAACTTTGTGACCCAGAAGACCACTATAACACACTATTTCCTCTTGTTATGAAATTTTCTTAAAAGAACTTGGAAACCAAGCACTAGAGACACATATTCATCATATTCAACACTTCCACATCCATAGCCAGAAGCTTATCAAAGCAACATTATAGGTTGACTCCAGTAGATTTGCTAATGGCAACATAGTCCAACTAATCAAAGCATCAACAACTCACACTCTTGCAACAATCTCCCCCTTTATCATTGATGAAAACATATGATGTGAAAAACCATGAAAGACAAAATAGTTCTAAATACCTGCACACTCCAACTCTTCACATTAATTCTCCCCTTGAATAGCTTATTCTTTTATACATTATTTTTTCCCCCTTTTAGCTTGTTTTCATCACATGAGTCTCTCTCTATCCCCTTATTACTTATTATTTTTAACATCTTTTTGTAGTGTATAAAATTGTATCCCTTTACGTTTTCACACTTGTTTGGGCCCTCCTTACTAAAATTAGGTCTATTTATGCCTTAATTGGTCCTATTTTGCATCTATGCCATAGAAAAATGGCCCCTTGTCATTTTCATGGCCTTTTAGGTCTTGTTTCATCATGTTTGGTCTATTTTGCTTTGATTTTATGTTGTAACATGGCTTGAACATGCATATTTAGGTACTAAAATTCAAATAATGATGTCTTGTGAAGGTTTTGTGAAGGGTTGTAAAACATTTCTACACTCTTCTAGACTCTATTCATTACAAATCACCTAAAAATAACCTTTTCATCACTAAACAAGTCCTATTTTTCAGTGTTGTAAAGTCTTGTAACAATATTTCATGCTTTTCTAGGCATAACTACAATATTTATCTGATTCTTATACTTTATTTGACCGCTTTTATGCCCTTGTAAGGCTTAATTAAGTGTATTTTTGAATGTAAGCCTAACAAAAAAAATTAAATACAAGATAATTCCCAATACCTACTTTCAGGTCCTAGGTGGGGCCCATTCGCCATGGGTGGTGAATGAGTCCCTCTTGGCTTCAAATTCAAACTATTTTAAATTTCCTTTCAATTTTTTATTCAAAATCACTTGATGTTGGCCTATGATAAGGTATTAATGGGTTACTAAGGCACAAGATTGTATAAATAAGTGTTTTTACATCCATTCTAACCCCATTCATTCAAGTATTCATTCAATCATTCATTCACACATCATCTCAAGAATTCAAGCATCTTGCAACATCTTATCAAGCACTATTCAAGCATTTTGGAGCATCCATTGACATTACTTCAGATTTGTATCATCAAGGGTTTGGTAGGTTGATAGAATTTTCATGTTGTTAGTTTATTATTCTCTTGCATTTCATTATTATATTAAGGGTTTGATTACCAAAGTGGAGTTTGACCAAGGAAAACTCCTATTTGCTAGCCCTCAACCATTTTTCCCCTCTTGCATGTGTGTTTTCAGACCTTTGTATGCATATTTTACAAGCATTTAGGTGATTGAAGATTGGTCAACAAGTCAACTAGGTGCTTCAAGTGAAATCAACTCTATTTCAAGCTTGGAGAAAGTTTTGTGTCCATTTCCTATAGAATTGACTTTGGCAACCCGACAAGCAGACATTTCTAGATCTGGTGTTGTAGAGTTGTCTCCTAATTTCTTAGAATTTTGGGAGAGGGCTGATTCACCACCAGTGGAGAATGAGTCCCACCTTAAGACTGAAAATCTGAATTTTGTTAGATTCTAGATCAGGACAGTTAGAAACCTGTTCTCGACACTTTTTCACTAGTAGTAGGACTAATTCCCCACCCTGGGTGAATGAGTCCCACTATTGATTTTTTAGTATTCTAGATAGAATTCCATAGATTCTAGATTCCTCACATCTTGCCCAGGTGCACTCTATTTTGTCTCATTTCTTTCTGTTCTAGATTATTTCATCTTTTAGTTCATTGTTTGCATATCACATTATGTATTCCAGCATAGCATAAATCTTAGTCTTGCATTCATATTCAATAATTTAAATCACTTAATTGCATTTTTTCAATTTCATTTAGCTTATATAACATCATACATGACATAATTTGAATGAACACTTAGCATTTTTGGCCTAAGCTCTCTCCTTTTAGGTGAAAAAACCTAGAAGAGTTAGAGAGTACATTGGAGCAAAAGATCTACGGTTTATTTTGGTGAACCTGCATTTTGAACACTTTTCATTTCTAATTTCATTCACATATTGCATCCTAGATTACATCTACATTAACATTCAATTAACACATTATTTTGTTCTTACATTCTAGGACTTCTCATATTGCATTAGTGAAAGCTTTATTTAGATTTCATTTTTGCATTGCATATCATTGAAAAAATAGAAAATCTGCATTTTGTAGAACATTAGAATCATTTAAAAATTTCTAAAAAATACAAAAAAAAATCATACTGAGAGTCATTCGCCACTCTGGGTGAATTAGTCCCTCTGCACTTTTTAAACAACATTTCTGGCATTTTTCTAGCATTTTCTTGTTTCCTATTCTTGCATTATGTTTTAATTTCTAGAATCTTTATTTTTAATCATTTATTGCATCTTAGTCTACTTGCATCATGGCATTTTCTTTTAATAAATTTTAGAATTCATTAAAATCATTGGTAGACATGTCTAATTGTACCTTTGGTTGTGACCCTAATGACATTAAGTTGCCTCATGATCCTTCAACTCCTCATGATTATCCTCCTTATGATGTAGACATCATTGGAGAAGATGATGATAGTATGAAAAAGTTCTACAATGATTTCCTTGATAACCTAGAAGCTAATGCAACCTTTTCTCCATCCATGAACTCCCAAGATCTTCCTAATATTGCACCTTCTGATCACTTTGCATATTTACATCTTGAAATCAATGAAGGACCTAAGGTTCCTCCCTCAAGTGGACCTTGTTCCTCTAACAAAAATACTCAACCATCTTACGATCACAAAGTCATAAACACTCCTATCAATCTTGAATAAAAATATGGTAAATGATTTACTATTCTAAGTAAACAAGGTTGTGACACAAAACATGAACATGACATTGATCAAATTCTTGAACAACAACCATCCGATGCACACACAATAGGATTATGATATCAAGATCCTTCTCATCCTGATAAACCTCCTTTTCTACCTAGGAGACTTCCAGATGTTGGTATGGTGATCTTGGATGCTCCTCCTTACTTAAACATTCTCCTTCCATGTGAACAACCATTCTCCCCTTCTAGTGACAATGATGTTAGGATTCCTATGGGTCCTCTTCCTCCTTCTATTCATGAACAAGGAGAATCTAGCAAATGAAAATGACCTTACAAACTAAAGAAACTCAAGTTTCCTACAGATCCTTAAACTGAATGTGAAAGGAGACTTCAACTTCTTTTAAATAAAGGTCTCATACTTTTACCACCTATGAATAGGTTGGTTATTCACCCTAAAGATTCTAACATACCATTTTGCAAATATCATCACATTCTTGGTCATTGAATATAAGAATGTCAGCCATTGAAGGACATACAGGATAAGTATCACTTCACTGATACCGATTGTTTCCCCATCATCATGCCATAGTTGTAGAATTCCTTATTCTCACTATTGCATTATCCTTTTCCATCACTCACCTCAACTCATTCCTATCTTTACACTTTTTGGGGGCAATAAATTGTTAGCCTTGTCCTTGTAATGCATTTTCCTTTGTCTGTTAACTATGTTATTCCTTTTTCACTTAACCATTTAACATTGAGAAACCAATAAATTAGTTAATAGTTGACTTACATTTGCATTACTTGTTCCTTTTCATTTTCTTTCATGTATGTATCGTGTTCCCCTGTAATGTGCGTTTGATGTTCTCTCTCTTTGTACACTTCTTCTATTTGTATCTCTATTCTTCTATATGTCGTATATTGTCTTTTTCACTTTTGTTTTGTGTTCTCCTTTTGGGGATGATGCAAAGCGTAGAGATACCCTATGTCTCTTCCATGTTGACCCAAAAGGTCCTTCTCTTTTTCTCCTTTTGGGAATGACACAAATTGTAGAGATGCCCTATGTCTCTTCCATGTTGACCCAATTGGTTCCTTTTCCTTTTTGTCTTTTTCTTGTGCTTTCCTTTTGGGGATGATGCAAATCATTGAGACCAAAATGTCTTCTTCATGTTTACCCAAAATCTTTTTCATTTTTTTTCACCTTTTTTTTTTCTTTCTTTTCTCTTGTGTTTTGCTTTTGGGGATGATTCAAAGTGTTGAGACCGCAATGTCTCCTCCATGTTGACCCAAAAAAATCTTTCTTTCTTTTTTATTTTCACTCTCTTTGTGGCATTCTTCTAGTTCTATGTGCTTTGGGGAATAATGACAGCTCCGAGCTCTTTCCTAAAAAAATTGCAGCAACGAAAATACTGACCCCAAATCCATAGATCCCTTATGTAATTGGTGTGCTCTTTTCTGGGGGGCAACTCCCTTTCTTTTTCTTTCATTTTCTTTGACATGAAGCAACCTAACTTCAAAACATATGACTTGGCATATGGATTTCTAAGTTGTCTCTCATGTCTTGTTTTCCTTTTATATTTTCTTCCTTTTGCTACTTTAAAGTAAGTGCTCATAGAATGGTGTGTAGCAATTTATTTAAAGTGGGGGAATACATTATTACCATTAATTAATTTGCATTCTTGGTTGCTAGTGTAGCCTTATCATTTCATATGATACATTTTTCACTTTGTGTATGACATTGGGTGTGATGTCCTTCATAAGTTTGATCTATCTTAGCATACTGCATTCTTCTTGGTGGCCTGATGTGATACACTACATCCCTTAAGTTATGAATATACTATTCTTTGATTGGCCCTCTCTTGGAGAAATTAGGCACAATGTTCCCTAAGCGACTGACCTTGGATAAACTTAACAAGACTCCTTTGAACATCTTTTACATTTTTACATTTTGTCATTTTGTCATTTTTCATTTTTTGCCACCTTGCATAACAAAACTTGCATTCCTATGGTACCTTGTTTTTTGTTCATGATTTCTAAGCATATGGAGCTTTGCTTGTCTCATGGAGCACAAACTGAAATATTTATTTTCCTTGTGGCACCTTGTTAAAGTTATCAGGAGGTATAACTTTGACATGGTTGAGCGGAAATCCCACCTAGCGGCATGAATTTTCCCCATAGCCACCTTTGTGTTTGTGAGTGCATACCAACTAGCATATGTATCTTACCTTTTGGGCTTTCTCACCCTGCAGATGAATAGAAGTTCCATGGCCTTAAAGTGATTACTTTTGGGCCTTCTCACCCGATGCACCATCATGAGTTTTATCACCCCAGAGTGAGTATACATTCTCTTTTTCACCTAAATCTAATCCACAACTAGTTGGACTAACGATGGAAGCTTCATCTGATTCTCAAAACTTGTGTGTTCCTTTGTCCTTATGCTTAGTTTTCCATGGGATCTTCATCCTGGTGGCTTGATCATCCCTCTTGATCATTGTTATTCCATCTTTCTAACATAAGTGCATTTGAACCCTCGTCTTGATGTTCATGGCTACTTTAGTGTGAGTTTGAAGCAAGTTCATCCTCTCACTAAAGTGGGGGCTAAATATGCCACAGAAAAATGACCCCTTATCATTTTCATGGCCTTTTAGGTCTTGTTTCATCATGTTTGGTCTATTTTTCTTTGATTTTATGATGTAACATGGCTTGAACATGCATATTTAGGTACTAAAATTTAAATAATGAAGTCTTGTGAAGGTGTTGTGAAGTGTTGTAAGACATTTCTACACTCTTCTAGACTCTATTCATTACAATTCACCTAAAAATCACCTTTTCATCACTAAAAATGTCCTATTTTGAAGTGTTGTAAAGTCTTGTAACAATATTTCATGTTTTTTAGGCATAATTTCACTATTTATCTCTTTCTTATGCTTTATTTGACCCTTTTTATGCCCTTATAAGGCTTAATTAAGTGTATTTTTGAATGTAAGCTTAACAAAGCACATTAAATACAAGATAATTCCCAATATCCAATTTTACATACTAGGTGGGACCCATTCACCATGGGTGGCGAATGAGTCCCTCTTGGTTCCAAATTCAAAATATCTTAAATTTCCTTTTGGGTTTTTATTCAAAATCACTTGATGTCAGCTTGTGATGAGGTATTAATGGGTTACTAAGGCAGAAGATTTTATAAATAAGTGTTTTTACATCCACTCTAACCCCCATTCATTCAAGTATTCATTCAAGAATTCATTCACACATCATCTCAAGCATTCAAGCATCTTGCAAAATATTATCAAGCACTATTCGAGCATTTTGGGGCATCCATTGACATTACTTCAAATTTGTGTAATCAAGGTTTTGCTAAGTTGATAGCATTTGCATGTTGTTAGTTTATCATTCTCTTGCATTTCATTATTTCATTAAGGGTTTGATTACCAAAGTGGGTTTTGACCAAGGAAAATCCCTATTTGCTAACCCTCAACCATTTTGCCCCTCTTGCATGTGTGTTTGCAGACATTTGTATGTAGATTTTACAAGAATTTAGGTGAATGAAGATTGGTCAACAAGTCAACTAGGTGCTTCAAGTCAAATCAACTCTATTTCAAGCTTGGAGAAGGTTTTCTATTTGTTTCCTGTAGAATTGATGTCGACAACTTGACAAGAAGACATTTCAAGATCTAGTGTTGTAGATTTTTCTCCTGGTTTCTTAGAATTTTAGGAGAGGATTGATTCACCACCAGTGGCAAATGAGTCCTATCTTAAGACTAAAAATATGAATTTTCTCAGATTCCAGATCCTAACAGTCAATAACCTATTCTTGACACTTTGTCACAAGTAGTAGGACTAATTCGCCACCTTGTGTGAATGAGTCCCATTGTTGATTTTTAGTAATTCTAGAATCATCACATATTTCTCAAGTGCACCTTTTTTTTTATCTCATTTATGTTTGTTCTACATTATTTCATATTTTAGTTCATTTTTTGCATATGTATGAGAGGGGGACCATCGTGTGCAAGACCCTAGGTCATGAAGGGTCAAGATGTGAGAGGCTGCCCTAACTTACATTAGATAAGTGCAATGTTTAGGGTATGAGAATGAGAATGATGAGGACTATAAAGTCATACAACCACTTTGGAATCTTGAATTTCAAAGTGGAGCTAGGCGAGCCAATTTTTAGGTTAAACATTGTCCCCTAGGAAGCTCTCTGCCCAAGGATGTAAGTGTGATCCCTTGATGATATTGTGACATATTGGTGTCTCTAAAGTGTGCTAATGTTCGTACAACTAGACAACAATAGAGACAAGGTCAAATCTATCAAAATAGGTTAATGATCCAACTGACTAACTAAAGGGCCAAAATGACACGAGCAAGTAAATAAAATATTCTCTAATATTATAAAGTAAAAATGCATGAGTGAAAAGGGCAAGAATGATCTCACCAAGGAATTTGTTTGTGAGCTGATCTTCTGAGAAGAATACACACCTAAACATAGAAAGAGGGAAAATGATGGGTGGTTGTATAGGGGAATTCCTTAGTTAGACCCCTGTTTAGGTGTTTCCACCTCCATGGACAACCAAGGAAATGAGACAAAGGAAATGATATAGTGAAGAGATTACAAACCTTACAAAGTAGTATTATGCTACTCAACCAAGTGATAGAGGAGAGGAGAGGGAAGCTTACCACCTCCACCAAGAGCAATCAAGACTGCTTAGAGGAGAAATGAGAGTACACAAGCCTCTACTACAATGGTGTGGTCCCGAACGTGCTCTATCGAAGTGATGGAGTGAGGCTTTGCTGCAATGGAATGCTAAGATGCTTGAAGTGAGTGAGAAAGTGAGCTTGTGGAGTGATAGAATGGAAGCTTGAAGTGGTGTAGAAGTTCAAATAAATGCTTAGAAGGTTGTGTAGAAGATGAAAAGTTTTTTCAAGAGATGAATTTGAAGAAGGAATGAAGAAAATGACCATATTCAAGTTGGTCAGCCGAAAGGGGCATTACAACTTCACTACCAATGAGAAGAGTAACACCTCTGCAAGTTTAGCCATAGGAATCTATCAGGGACGTAAGCACACTGCAGGAATGTCTACACATTGTGTGGGAATCCTCAATAGAAATGCCTCCACTAATGATCAAAACAGGTTCCAAGCGAGATGCACATAGCGGGGTTACGTAGAATTAATCCTCCAAACTTGGTTTTCTAAGGTGGATAACTAAAAAAAGGGGATTTGCATAGGAGATGAAAATTCTCTCTTATAAAATTTTCCCCCACTTTAGCAAGCATTAATACTTATGAGTGCTCAGTAAAGTAGACCAAGAAGAGTGTAAGGTTAGTGATGTATACTTGAACTGTCGAGGAAGCAGACTGTGATCTAGTAAATTTGAAGGTGTAGGAAAAGAAAAGGACTTCATAGCTACTTAGAACTATGAAGTTAGAAAATAAAAGTGTCTTACAGGCCCATAGACCTGCAAGGAGGCAACTCCCAAGATCTCTCACATGAAGGAAGCCCCGTGAAATGCCCTATAGGCTCTCAGTCCCATAGGGAAGGTATTATCCATGAACTCAAGCATGAAGAATATAGAAAGAAGCACTATATAGGCTCTTAGTCCTATAGGGAAGGTATCCTCCATGAAATCAAGTATGAAGAACACCCAAAGAGTCACCCTATAGGTTCTCAATCTTGCAGGGAAGGTATTTTCCATGAACTCAAGCATGAAGAACACCCAAAGAAGAACCATATAGGCTCTCAGTCATGTAGGGGAGCCACCCCCAAGATTTCTCACATGGAGGAAGCTCAAAGGAAATCACCCTACAAGTTATTTATCTTGTAGGGAGGTATTCCCCAAGATCTCTCACATGGAGGAAACCCAAGAAAGTGAACTCCATAGAGTTAGGAAGCGGTGACACATCTACCTACATATAGAACATGTTAATAGAGACTATGTAGGAAAATAAGTAGATAGTAACGTAGAACATCAATAAGTAAAAATTTCAAAGGGGTCCCTCAGGAACCCTTCAAAAGGAGAGGGGTCCACTCAAGGGACGCACTATTTGAAAGGTAACATCTAGTCAGGCTACCTCCAAGCTAGATGCGAAAGGGAAAATGGAATGAGTTAAGTTGGGGTGTCCCCAAGCTAGATGTGAAAGAATTCCATCTAGAATAGACTTTGAAAGAAGGGTCCCTTGGGAACCTTTTGTGAGGAAGACGGGGGGCCCACTCAAGGGACACACAATTCAAAAGTAGTTTCTCTTACTAGAGCAATTCATCATCAAGGAATCCTTTTGAAAGATGTTCACTTGATCAAGGAATTCAAAAGGAATGATATGCCCCCAAGCAAGGGGAAAATAAAATTTGTTCACACTTTGCAGGAAGGTTTCAAGTCCTTTCTTTATGAACCCGTGATGAAGGAAACATGTTATGTTAGGGTTTCGTGTTGAGAATATGATTCTAAGGAAAAATTTGTAAAGAATTTTGAGAAAAGATTTGTTGTCAATGAATTCATTTTCTAAAAATAAAAGTGTTGAAGAAGATCATTGTCACACATAAAAGGGACAACTCAAGCAAAGAAGAGAGAAAGATAAAGAGAAAGCAAAAGAGAAAATAAAAATACCAGCAAAGGACACAGGGGGATCTGGTTTAGTGGGCTCAAATTTTTTTGAGCTTAGATAATAATAGGTAACTGCAATGCAAGGTGAAAGATCATCAATCCCCAACTAGATCAGGAATAATGTAGGAAAGAAAAAGTGAAAAAAAAATTTGGGTCAACATGGAAGGGGAGCCTAAATGCCCCCAATTCTTTGCATTGTCCCTAATTTAATGAAAGTCAACCAAAAACATGGAAGAATGATGATACAAATAGAAGAAGGTTTATGACACAAAAACCATGCCTATATCCATGCACCAATGTGGGTGAGGAGGATCATCTAGACACACATAGCACAAGCATCAGGGAACACATCACAAGACACACACACACATACACACACACAAGATGAAGAAAGGGCCTCCTCCTAACATTGATCGACCAAGAGGTCATCTGCTTCCCAATCTAAATCCTCATAAGGGGAGGGAGGATGAGCCTATAATGGTGGGATGTTAAGAGGAGGAGCATCTGGCCCTCCAACAATAAGGGCTTAGGAAGAGGGCCCCTTGAGGTCCTCTCCATCGAGCTCTTGTGGGGTCAAGGTCAATAATTTTTCAAAGATCGCTAACAAGGTTGGGACTTCATCTAGGGAATTAAATATGCACCCCACAAGGGAACCATGCCTAATTTTAGCGGATGGGATGAGTTGTGGCTTAGGTTTATTGATAAGCTCACCAAATGACTCAAGAGTGGTGATGAAGTCAGGGGAAGTCAGGACTAGTTCTGTCACAAGGATAGAAAAAGTTAGCACATAACCACCTTGGGAAGAAGGTGGGATCCTCTTATGTCCTTTGTCACTAGAAGGACCACCCTACATATGTTTATTCAATGAAGGAGATGAACTCCCCACAAATGAAGCTAGGGGTGCAGAGGAAGAGGAAGAAAGAACTATAGTGGATACAACCAAAGTATTAACCATATCCACAAGCTTCGAGAAGGGCTAGATATCTAGAACAGACATCAACAAAGGTGGCTCTACTAAAGGAATGATGAACACCTACATCCATTTAGGGTTAGGTGCATTTGTACTCACAATAGAAGCCGAGAGAAATACAGAAGCAGACTAGAGAGAAGTAGAAGGAAGGGAGGAAGAAGATGCTATACGGGGTCCTAAAGTAGGAGCAGTCATTCCTTCCTCCTATTGCGAGGTGGTATACTCAACCAGGAGATTCTTTCGCTAGTGCTTGCATTCATATGCAAGGAAGTTTATATGGCTCTTAGAGTTAGAGGCTAGAGTTTGCGAAGGGACAAAAGGTTCCTGCTCAACCATGGGAATGTCCACTATGGTCATTTCAGGTGGAGGAATAGGTTCTTGCACAAGAGCAAGAGAAAAAAGCTGAGGGGTAGTAGGAGTTGACTTGAGAGCCTTGACAATGGGCCTCTTTTCGATTACTACTTTAGGAGCAGTAATAGTAGGAGGCCACAAAGGTTGAGACAAAGAGGACTCTCCTCAGGAGACCTTCTTCCTATCATACCAAATGGGTCTAGGTTCCGTTGGAAGAATAGGAAGCTCGAATGCGAGACACTTAGGCTTCACCCAAGCAGGCACCGAAGGGTTCTCCTACAAATGAGGTGTAGAACTTGATGGTACCATAATTCAGCAAGAAGAAGTGTCAGGCTGGGCAGCAAAAGAGGAAGAAGGAGGATCACAAAACTGCTTCTCTCCTTTCTTCTTTCGAGCCTTAGCGGCATCACTGTCAGCCTTCAAGCAAGCTCTATGTGAGATAGCATAAGGCGAGGGAGGGTATCTCACTTTCGGGCTCAGATGCCCTTTCTTATAGTTCTAATATGTCTTGTGCAAAATGTTCATCCTAGGTGGGAGAGGACCTAGAGATGTAGGCCATAGGTGATCCAAGGAGTAGCTACCACGTGCAACTAGTGGTCTATAACCGTTGTCATGGATTACGTGCATGCAACCTCCATGGATAAATTATAAACATTTATGCATGACAAAGGGTACTGTGTTTATCGCCACCAACCAAGGGATACCCAATTTCACCCTAAAGAGTTCAGATCTAGGAATGATATAAAATGAGAGTTTCATGGAATTAGGTCCAACTAAGATCGATAGGACAATATTACCCAAAGGGGGTACAAAAATCCCATCATGTGTACGGATGAAACTCATAGGAGCATCGTATCCATCCTTGTGTAAAAAATTTATTAGCATAATTTACTCTATTATTATGTTCACTATGATTTTGGATTAACAAGAACACTAGCTACGATGTTTCCATTGCTCCGTTTAGGAATGTAAAGTTGAGATGGTTTCTTGTTAAAACCCATCGGTAGGTCCTGTGAAGTGAAAGTTATACTAGTACCACTATCCACAAGCTGCGCAAAGGGGATGGGTTGATGTAGGAAGAAGGCCATTATGCACACTAGATAGTGTTTTCACGGAGTCCCTAAAGGTTGTCAGATAAGATGGTGACCCAATTAAGGTTTCATTGTGCAATACCTTTGGAACCTTCCAACTATGCCAACTAGGGGTCGCAAGTTGGGTTGCAAGGTGACAACCTTACAACACTCACACCTACAACACTCCTAAAGTACAAGGAAAGGAAATTTTAGTATCTCAAGAACAAAACCAAAATGGTTCACATCGGGATCACAAAAAATGTAAGAGAGGTGGACCACCATGTGCAAGACCCTAGGTCATGGAGGGTCAAGATGCGAGAGGCTGCCCTAACTTACCTCAGCTAAGTTCAATGTTTAGGGTATGAGGATGAGAATGATGAGGACTATAAAGTCCTACAACCATGCTCTACAATCCCAAGTTTCAAAGTGGGTCTAGGAAAGCCAGTTTTTAGGTTCAACACTTCACCTCAGGAAGCTCTCAACCCGAGGACATAAGTGTGATCCCTAGATCAAAGTGCAGTGCACTAGTGTCTCTAAAGTGTGTTGACGTCCGTATAGAAAGAAAACAATAGAGACAAGGTCAAACCTATCAGAATAGGCTAATGGCCCAGCTAACTAACTAAAGGGACAAAATAAAACAAGCAAGTGAATAAAGTATTCTCTAATATTATAAAGTAGAAATGCAAGAGTGAAAAGGGCAAGAATGATCTCACCAATGAATTTTTTCACTAGTTGATCTTCCAAGAAGCACGCACACCTATGCAAAAAAAGAGGGAAAATGTTGGATGGCTATATAGGGTCCTTCCTCAATCAGATTCCCGTTTAGGTTTTTCCACCTCCATGGACAACCAAGGAAACAAGATAAACGAAATGATATAGTGAAGAGATTACAAACACTACAATGCAGTATTATGCTACTCAACCAAGTGATAGAGGAGAGGAGGGGTAAGCTTATCACCTCCACCAAGAGTACTCAATCCTTTGCTACAATGGTGTGGTCCCAAACGTTCTCTACTGAAGTGATGGAGTGAGGCTTTGTTGTAATGGAATGCTTGGATGCTTGAAGTGAGTGAGAAAGTGAGCTTGTGGAGTGATAGAATGGAAGCTTGAAGTGGTGTAGAATTTCAACTGAGTGCTAAGAAGGTTGTGTAGAAGATTGAAAGCTTGTTCATGAGATGAATTTGAAAAAGGAATGAAGAAAATGACCATATTTGGGTCAGTTGGCTAAAAGGGGCTGAAAGGGGCATCCCCAGTAGAAACACCTCCACCGATGCTCAAAACAGGTGCGAAGTGGGATGCACGTAGTGGGGTTAGGTGGAATTAATCCTCTAAACTTATTTTTCTAAGGTGGATAAGGAAAAAAGGGGATTTGCATAAGAGATGCAAATTTGCTCCTATACAACATATCACACTGTGTTTTCCAGCATAGCATAAATCTTAGTCTCTCATTCATATTCAATCATTTAAATGACTTAATTGAATTTTGTTCATTTCATTTAGCTTAGATAACATCATACATGACATAATTTGAATGAACCCCTAGCATTTTTTTCCTAAGCTCTCTCCTTTTAGGTGAAAAACCCTAGAAGAGTTGGAGAGTACATTGGAGCCAAAAATATATGGTTCAAGATCCACAAGCCTAATTAAATGCATTTTCTAAGGATAATCCCAAAATTTAACAAAAGAAAAATAATAATCTAATTTTTTGGCTATGTTAAAGATCTAGAGATCTAGGACTCATATGCCTCCTTGGGCATATGGATCCCACCTAGGTCTTAGTGCCCGAGTTTTAAAGGTTTCATTGAACTTAACACTTCTTTGATTTTGTGTCCTAGGTTTTTTTCACTGGGACTCAAATGCCCAACCTGGTGTATGAGTCCCACTTTAGTGTGGACCTATTTTAAATCATTTTTTTGTGGGATTTTATTATCCTAGATCTGATGTCAGCTTTTAGTGTTGTATTATTGGGAAATTAGGGATAAACAAGTATAAATACAAGGTTATTTTAGATAATTCCTCCTAGCAATTTTGAGAGAGCATCCCTATAGAATGTTGATGAGATCAAAAGCATTGAAGAGAAAATCAAGCATTTGGAGCAGCATTCAAGATTCAAGAATCATGTCAAAGTCTTCATGCATCATGTGTGTTTGTGAGCTAACATTTGTGATGTAGGTTTTATGATTCAAGCAAGCATTCAAAATAAATTTTTGAGCATTCAATCAAGAATTAAGATCCACATTCATGCTAGCCATTTCATGCAAGTTTATAGCTTTCATTTCAAGGAATTGGTGAGTTGCAAGGTTGCATTTGTTTATTCATCATTCCTTCATGCTATTTCATTTCATTTCAAGGTTTAATTACCAAAACGGGGTTTGACCAAGGTATGTAGACACATAAAAATGACCTAGTCCTACAAGATCTATTTTACCACTTTCATCCTATTATAATTATGACATTTAATTATGTCCTTGGTCCACATTCGACTATTAATTAAATAATTCATAATTATTTAACTAATTCATGTATGTTTATTCTTCATGATTATTAAATAAATAATTTTTTTATATTTATTCAATACGTCACTAATGGTCTTGTTATCACCTGGATTTAGCTTTATTTTATGCATTCCTTCCCTCTTTTCCTTCCCAAATTAGTAGTTTAGGTGACACCAAACAAAGTCGGCCTTCTCCAGAGGTTGACCTCTGTCCACAAGTGACCCACAGCTCTAGAGGTCTTCCCATGTTACACTGGATTGTCGAATTTTACATTCTGCAAGGGTGCAAATCTAGGTGATAATAGTTTTGGCATGCCCGGTGGGACTTTGAACTACTTCTCAGTTCATGTTTATTAATTTTATTGTTGCTTTTTGGTGTGTGCAGTAGTAGTTTCAACCTTTTGGAGGCACTTTCTTTACATACCTGGCGACTCCGAGCTCAAATTTTCTAGTTTCACAGGCACAAGTCTTGGTATGTCGCAAAATAATCTGTTAATTCTGAGTTTCCAACTCTTTGAATAAAAAGATGTCAAATATTTATGAAGATGCTTATTATTGCCTTCCATATCATGAGTATGTTGCTCCTACACATCCATATCAGAGTGTATTGGACTTGCTCCAACAGATTGACCATACATTGTGGGATCTTAGTCAAGGTCTTCACAATATGAAGGTTAATGATATTAGTAAGGTGCTTGTATGTCTATATAAAATGTTGGTTGATATCAAGATGCGGTAGGGTACCATTATGCAACAAAAAGAAGTGGGTAAGCAAGTCAACCTTTATGATCAAGAAAGAGTGGCAAAAATAATCTAGTTCGAGGTAGGCCTTGAATAGGAAATAGGTGCTAAAGAAGAACAAATGAAGCTACTCTTTGCTAACGTGCAAAACACTCAAGCTTATTCAGATTATCAACACCAACTAATGGAGGAGTTTCAAAAGAGGAAATTGGAAGAGAACCATGCCCAGCAGTTGGCTGCAAAGGAAGCATAAATGAGGCTAAAATCTTCTAAACATGAGGTTCCCAAGTACAAGTTTTCTAGCTTCAGGAAAAGTCAACCTCTTGACTCCCCTAGTAAGTCTTCTCACTTTGAAATTCCAAGCTTTAAGGGATTCAATTCGATGCAAGAGAAGGTAGTACCTGAACAAGATCAGTCCATCATCCCTCAAGAGTAGCCCATTGATCTAGATGACTTACTCCTCAAGGAAAGAATTAGCAAAGTAAATCCAATGCATTTAGTTGTAGCATGTTATCAACTACAGCAAGAAAAGCTCAAATAGGAGGAGAGGCAAGAAGTAGGACAACAGACAATTGAAGATCTTCACTTGCAAACAAAGGATACCCAAGTCTCACTAGAAAAGGAGCCACATAAAGAAGAACAATTGGTTTATTTTCTTGATCAACTACCTAGTTATTTTGAGCAAGCTGAAGAGAACATGCAAGTTCCTATTTTACCAGTTGGTTTGGAACACCCAGAGAGTACTACTGAGTTGTTCGATGAACTTCCTCAATTTGTTGATGGAGATGAAGATCTCACATGTAGGATAGCATCTATGCCTGATGATGACCTAGTATCATATGAAGGGGAAGCATGTGATCAACCCATTCAAGTTGGTGATACTATTGAAGAAGTTGTTGAAGATAATGCCTTGCAGCCTATGAACTTATTAGATGAGCTTCCCCACTTTATTGAAAAGGAGGTGTATTCTATTATGGACAAAGAGCATAATGAACCATAGTATGAAGATTTATTTTTAGTTATCCAACAAGGATATCAACTCCTTAGTCAAGAGGATCAGACTATAGCAGCCAATGAACAACCTGCACATTACCTCCAATTGGCATCTTTTCAAGGAAAAGATGAAGTCTTTAGAGATCAACGAGAGGCCAACAAAGAGAGTTCAAGCTTTACCCTTACCAGGGGTTGTCCAATTAGGTACCTAGCTCAGATAGAGTCCAATACAACACCAAGCACCAATCCTGTACCTATACATGAAGGTATAGCAAAAGAAGATGTCCAAGATGCATTGACAGCCAAACAAGAGTATGTTCAGCTCATTTTTCCTCCTTTGGTTGACAATATGCATGGTCTATTTGGTGAGGTAAGTGAATTTTTTCACCTATTTCAAGAGGCAATGCATCATCTTGGTAAACTTTTTTTTTACTTTTACTCAGTTGTCCTTAAACATGCTAGTTATTGCATATTAAGTAGAGAGCACAGTTATTTTACCCAACCTATCAATGGTTTTGTTTGACTAATTTATTACTGGTTAGTGTACGGTAGGTTTAGATGCAGTCTACATTCCCTAAGTGCTATTTCAGCACAATTAAATAGTTTCCCTTCTACAGTTTTCTTGTTTTCAATAAGTTTCCAAGTGATCTGTTTCTCGAGTTACCATATGTTTTGGCCATGTACAAAGCTGCTCTTGATCTTTTCTAAGTTGTCCCAATGACTCCATTCCCAATGGATAGGCCTAGGATATTGGTCTTCATGTTTAGCAGGCAAACATCCAACAAAGGTTGCCAGAAATGTTACCTAATTTTCACCCTCAGGTTCAATTAGGCAAAGAAAATTGTGTTTAACAGGTTCGAGAAGGCCAAATGGAGCATTCAGCCTAGGAAAAAAGTCATGAATCTAATGCTAGGTCATAGGGAACTCAGTGAAGAAGGTTGCCTTGTTTAGGTTTGGCATGGAAATCTTCTAAGGAGAGAGTCGCCAAGACCCCAGGAATGTCATGATGAGTGGGATTCACCTATAGTTCCTTATTGTCAAGACATCGATCATTGTCTCGGTGACAAAAGGATATTCATTTCAGTGAAAGTTCTTTTCTTTGGAGAGAAGTCTCGGTGAATGCATCAGGTCTCATTGACAAGGCAAAGCAAGATCCCTTAGGCGTATGTGTGCGGGTTTTGGTAGGAGGTCTTACCGATTGAAAGAGGTCTCGCCGAAGTTAGGCAGCATCGGAAAAACAAGTGAGCTTTGCCAAAGGGTCTCATCGAAGTCACAAGGTCTCCCCAACTCTAAGGCTCTTGGCGTAAGGTTTGAGTTCTATAAGATGTCTCCGTGACTTGGGAGGTCTTGGCGACAAGAGGGGGCCTTTGGTGTAACAAAAAGGTCGCTAAAAAGTCTTAGCAACCTGGGTATGTCTTGCCAATATAAGAGGAGTTCACTGTGATATCCCAGTGACAAGCACGGGTCTCGGCAAAGGATATTGCCTTCGGCAAAATGTCTTGCTGAAGGATGAAGGTCACACCAAAGATAAAAAGGAGGCCTCGCCAAGAGTGGAAGCCTTTGCAGTGATGTCTCGATGATCAAGAATCTCTCACCAAAGGCTGGGGCTCTCGTCCAAGGAAAGTCAAGTTGGCATGATGTCTTGGCGACCAGCAAGGGTTACGTCGACAGTGTTTCACCAGGGAGTTCTCGACATAAAGCTTCCTCTTCGACAAGATGTCCTCCCAAAAAGATTGGGTCTTACCGATAATAAGATGGGCTCGCCCAAAGATTTAAGGAGCCTAACAGGAGGTCTGGCCAATAGGCCAATGTCTCATCAATAACGAAAGGCCTCACTGGGTGTCTTGCCGAATGAAGAGTTCACCGAAGGAAAAGGAAGTCTACAAGAGGTCTCGGCGAATGGAGGGTGTCTCAATGACAAAGGCAGATATCGGTATGACTATGGGGCCTCACTATGAGGTCCTGCCAACTTGATAATGTGTCGGTGAAAGGAATGCAGAGCTCGGTGGAGTGGCATGCATTTGGGGTAACATCAATCAACTCTTTCCAAAGATGAAGGGCCTTGGGGTAACGTTTTCCTTCAGTAAAATGTCCCATGGACACTCAGAGTCTTACTAACTGAAGAGGAGCTCAGGGAGATGGCGAAATGAAAAGGAAAAGGAGACGAGGGGAAGTTCAGCGAGAGGTCTCACTGACCAAAGAAGGATATGACCGATACAAAATGAGCTCGGGTTGAAGGATTTGGCATCACTATGAGATCCTACCGACTCGGTAGTGTCTTGTCGATGTTTTTAGCAATGACAAAGCTAACTTTAGTATGACTTTTTGAGCTCGATAAGAGCTCTTGTCGACTGTCGCATGTTATGTCGATAGCTTCAAAGGGCATAATCACATCAGTGAGACACTTTCAGTGTCTCGCTGAGATGCGATTCTTTTCAGAAGAGTTTTGAACACCTACAGAGTCTGTGTGGAATACACTCAACCAACCAGGGGGAGCTGAGGTGAGTCATGGTAGTTTGATCAGAATGAAGAATGTCAACGGGATGAATGCAACACATATCTATTGTGAGCTCAGGAGCATTCAAAGTAGCTCGACTGTAGAGAGATTCAAAGGTGGAAACGAGGATCAGAAATGAATGTGGTGGTTGTTGCTAAAGATCTGACACTAATACATTTGACTGCAAAATACAACGAAACTGTCCGACAAAATATGTTAAATTCGATGTTCATCAGGGGCCTATAAAATTTGATGTGTAATTTCCAATTTTTTGAAAGTTTATCCCCGACGTTCTTCAAAATTTTGACGAACCTAGGGTTCATTGCAATGTCAGCTATTATTTTCGTCGAATGTTCGACAAACATGAAAAATTAAAAAAAATCAAATTGAGGTAGTGTTTTTCTCTACTTGAGACAGTTCGCGCCTGATTTATTGTGACAGTGTTTTGCATATCCTGATTTATTTTCTTTATGTTCAACATAAAGAAAAGTGAGTTCATGCCTGATTTATTGCGATAGTGTTTTTCTTTACTTGAGATAATTTTTGGAGAACTAAGGACGATTTTCTTGGGAAAAATTAGAAAAAATTCAAGAAGATATCACCAGGTTGAGGGTAGTCATTGTCTTTTTGCAGAATTCAATTGTGAAGTCAGATTTGTAGTTCTAGGTTTGAAAATCCTATTTTAAAGCAACATCTCATCTGATTTCATTTTTAGAGGTTAAGGGTTTTGAGAATTTCATGTCTAGATTTTATTGTGTGGAATCACCATAAGATCACAATGGAGGAACAGATTCTTGTGACTATAATTATGTGATCCATAACTAGATTGGTCATATGGCATGGTTGTGCTATAACAAATATAGGATGCATTCATGTGTGACCCAAGTTTAATGTGGCTATGTTGTGATAGAAATGGAGGCACTCATATAATGTAGTTAATTTAGATTGTATAATGTAGGTGTCAATCATCATTGGGTGCATTCAGGTTATCTCAATTTTAACTTAATAGGATGTAATTATAGCATGATCAAAGAGTGATTACCTCTTGCTGCAATAAAGAGCCTATAACTTTGGTTGATATGTAGAGTGGTTTTGTTATATCAATTATGTAGTGCATTCAAGCACAACCCATGTTTAATGGGCTATTCTAGAGAGTGATCAAGATTTTCTAAACATTATGAATGTTACTTGACATATATTTGCATAATCTAAAATTCCTTCAGAGGCTTTTAAAGTATCAATGTATCCTATATAGGGTTTACAATGATTTATTTTAATTAAAAAAATAAATAAATGATGTATTTCCCTGTAATTAGATAATGTAGAGATCTCCTAAATCTGCCCGAGCACACTATCCTCTTTGGCACTGTATTCATTACTCCAGCTACTAGGTTTTTGCATGTGACATCTTTAATATCTTCATGACCGTGGATTTTAAATAGATCTTAGTCTTTGCTTTAATCCTTTTCATGGTAACCCTTGAGTTCCATAATCAACCTTCAATCTCTTCTAAGAATGCTATCTTAAGCTAGACTGTATAGTATGCATATAAAGCAAGTCCTTCATACCTGCCATTGTTCCAAACCACCACTCACTGCCTTGCTTAAAATGTTGCCTCCATAAGCATAATAACATGTTTTAAAATCATGGTTGCTAGTGATTGACCATTAAGCTCACCACTTTCATCATGAAGATACAATGATATTTTTGTCTTCAAACTCAAGGCATTATGGAAAATAACATTGTGAATTATTTGTTGTGTACGATTTGATTTTCTTGCACATTTACTACTTTGCTAACTTCCTTTAAGACTGGGTATTGCACCGTCAGCTGCAATCTCAAATAGCTCACTCACTATCACTTGAAGATTCCTTTCATGAGCATCCTTCTATAAAATCAAACTATCCCCTATAGACTACCTACTTACTACAGGGGACTCATTGTTTCATGGTATTGTAGTTCTTAAGATCCTTCAACCTTATTGACACTACTTCACAGTCCACAAGGTATTATTCACTATTTTCCCATCTTTGGTGAGTCTCAAAACACTGCTCAAACATGCAATCCACTACCTCAATTATACAATATTAATGGCTAAGAAGAAATGTTGAACCTATGATTACCACTATTACTTCATTTGGACAGTCATTCGCTGATTGCATTTTCCTTGTCTAACACTACCAAAAGCATTTGAAAAACCCTTAAGGTCAACAAGGGGGTAAGGAAACTCACTGTTAAAATCTCCACTTTACTATGGAAGGTTTGAGCTATATTATCTTGTCACTGCTTAGCCTATTTTTGACTGTCACATCTCAAGTGACTGTCATTCTTCTTATTGTAGATTGCATTTACAAATGTCAGTAAGCTACATAGTGTGCTTGTTATTGGCTACAATCTTTAGATTGCAAGATTTTGTTATTACCTACATTGTCTCAATATTTCTAGTATTGCAACCTCACTAATCCACTATAGTTATTATTTATGTTTCTATGGAGGCCTATGGTTTGTACCCTAATCATGCTCTTACCAATGCTTCTATTGTTTTTTATTAGGGCTCTCTCAATGTTGAGGGCCATAGGGATAATCTCATCATAAGAAGTGACACATTGCATCTTTAACTAAAAGGATAAATCCATATTGACATTAGCAATGATGATTCCGACTCGTTGCTCCTTAGGAATGGGTCACTTGCTCTTACTAGCTCACTGCCTCCATTGTTGTAGGAATTTTGTGATCAAGTTCAATATTTTGATTTTAGGAGTCTTAACGGTTGGAAATCATAGTGAAATAAGAATTTAATAAGTTTTGGAATTAGCATTGTAAAGTGTTTTTTGGGGTCATTAACTTCAAACTATCTTCTCTTTTGCAGGGGTGGTTGCATGCCAAATTTTTTTTGGTGTAAAATATCAGAATTATTAGACTATGTTGCCAATCTATGAATAAAGAAATTATTGGAGTGTGAGTTTGATCTTTTGAAGATCCAAATAGAGTCAAGCTTAGCGAAGAAAAATCATGTCAGATAATATTAGTCCAGAACAAAATGAAGAGACACTTGATAGATTGTGGGCTAGATTGAAAAGAAAGGGTGATGGGAAATGTTATTGTCCTTGCAATAATTGCAAGGGCTTAAAGAAAAGATGAATTTTAATCACAATAGCTGAGAAACATTGTAGACAGCATGGTCACGTTGAAGGGGGGCATGATTATCGTCTATTGGTGAGTTGTTCATTATATGTGTTTATATTGATTGAACTTGTAAATGTTTATATTGTTTTAACATTATATATATATATATAATCACTTGATCATGATCATGGTTTATTTGTGTCTATAATTATTATAAAGGTGGGGCACCCTAGGGCAGATGATATGGATTATCATAGCCCGAAGAATGTGGTTTTGGAAGCGGATGAATATGGAGCTGTGAATATCGAAGATGAAGCTAATGATCCTATGGAAGAAGATGATCATGCACCAGAAAACACAGTTGAAGATGATGGTACGAATACATTGATCCATGCCACATTTAGTGGTAGAGCTGATCATGATGATCAAGATGACTTTGATGATTTTCATGATTTACCTGTACTTGACAAGGCATACGAGCCCCTTTATGAAGGCTCTGAAACAACTCTTCTCTCTGTTGTATTGTTGCTATTGAACTTTAAGGTTATGAATGTTTTATCAAACATAGCAATCTCACGGATGTTAAGGTATGTCATAAATGTCATCTTTTTTCATCTATTTTAATTGTTGTTAGTTCATCACTAGTAAATAAAGGATGAAATATGTACCATTAATATTCTTTATATGAACAAATTATTTTTTGTTGTAGATTGATTGGTGAGTTTTTGTTACCACCATCAAATATTTTACCTCGCTCATACTGAGATTTATGTGCCATTATGAAAGATATCAGATTGGAGTATCAAGCAATAGATGCATGTCCCAATGATCATATTATATATCATAAACAACAGGAATTTGCAGCAAAATGATTGGAATGTCATATCAGTAGATATCGAATAGATCAAGTAACAAAAAAGGTGACTCGCAGGGTTCTTCGTTATATTCCTATTATTCCATGTATGCAATGATTATTTAGGTGTGAAAGCTTAGCGCAATTGATGGATTACCATGCACGAAATAGAAGTGGAGATGATATTCTTCGAATGCCTGTAGATGGTTCTGCATTTAGGGACATGGAGGAAAAATGGCCACACTTTAAAGAATAACCTCGTAATCTCAGGCTTTCATTGGGAGCGGACGGTGTCAATCCATTCGGAGAGCTGTGATCTATTTACTCAATGTGGCCTTTTTTTGTTATCAACAATAACATTCCTCCATGGATGTCAATAAAGAGGGAGCACATAATGTTGTCAATGATTGTTCCAGGTATTTGTTTACATCAATTTTCTTTAACGTAGTAGCATCTCATTTGTCTTATTTGTTGCATAATGACTTATATTTTTTTCATTCAATAGTCATGTACATTAATTTATATATATTGCGGTAAAATGGTTATAATAATTATGTAATGTTTATGTTCATTCAACTAGGTAAGTACCAAGTTAAATATATGAATGTATATATCGAGCCTCTTATTGACGAGTTACTAAAGTTATGGAATGGCGTCACTATGTATGACGTCTCCAGACCAATAGGACAAAGACAATTTCAATTCCATGCAATGCTTGTATGGACAATTCATGATGCCCTAAGGCTAACACATTTTTGTGGTATGTTAAAACATTCGAATGCACGTTAACAATATTTAATTTGATGAAGTAGATATCATGAATGTTTTTAAAATAATCTATTCATTATATATAATTATAAAAATTGACATATTTAATCCAACTATATATCATCTTGTAGGTGTTCAAACAAAGGGAAAATTTGCATGTCCAATTTGTGGTCCAAAGATGAAATCTCATCATTCAACAAGTTTAGGAAAGTAGATGTTTGATGAGTATAGGAAATTCCTCCATAGAAATCATAAGTATTGAACTACGGAAAAACATCTTTTCAATGGGAAAGAGGAGACTACATTAAAACCACGAAGAATGTCACCTCACCTATGGAAGTTGGAATATAATAGAATTAATCGTCAAGTTTATACATCAGATCAAATTATTTATCTATCATATATGATATGTTTTGAATTTATATTTTTATATTGTGTTGTGTTTACTCATGTTGTAATTGACAATGATTGTCATTGTTAATTTGTTTAACTTATATGCTTCATGAAGGTCAATACAGCATTAATGGTCGGCTTCCACAGGACCTAAAAGTTATCCAAGACAATTCTAGTAGGTTGCCCCTCAACATGAGAAGTTACAAATTGTGCAATGTTTGATACAATGCATAATGTAGCAATATAATAGAAACATTATGGAAAATATTGATGGAAGGTATGAAAAGAAAAATGTAAAATTTGTAGTGACATTCAGACAATCATGCAATGAAAAAATGTCATTGAATTGAATATGATGGAGACCAAATTAATATAAGTGCCTTCCTTGGTTATTAAAAGAGTAGAAAAGCAATGCTATAAAAAAATTCATACGAAAAATTCGATTTCCCACAGGATTTGCTGTGAACATAAACAATATAATAACAAAGAAAGGTGAATTTGGGTCAGGGATGAAAATGCATGATTGGCATACCTTCATTAAGGTAATTATTCTGGTATATTATATACACTTGTATAATGCATGTACTTTTAGTGTATTGTGTTTACTACTTTTGGAAAAATAATTAAAACATCATTTTATAATTGTTGCAGTACGTTCTACCTCTATCTCTCCTAAACAACTTCGACAACAATGTCAAACAATTTATATATGATTTTGGAAAATACATGAGGTGAGTAGCCATATTTGTTCACTCCACAGATACATCTTATAATTTCCATTTCTTGTTTTACTTGTTATGTAATATATTATATATTTTCGCTAAATATCGCTAATATATTTGTGCCTTGAATCACTTGTAGATGGCTATCATCTAAAAGAAATCCATAAAGAAGATATAAATTATTAGAAGAGAAAAATTCTTCATCTAATGTATGAAATGTGAAAGTGTCTACCTTCGACATTTTTCAATGCACAAGAACACTACCTCATACACCAAGTTGAGGAGATTGAATTGTGTGGACCTGTATACACAAGGTCAATGTGGATGGTTGAGAGGCACTTTTGGCTTTGGTTAAACAAAGAGCACATCCTGAGGGTTCTATGGTGGAGGGATATGGTATACCAGAGCATGGTGTACATTAGTGAATATCTTCCTAAGTTTGTAGCAAAAATCCATTTAGATCGCATTTGGGATCCCAACTCCATTAACAAATTCGAAGGGGAGTACCTGTTGGGGAAAGGTAGATTGAGGAAAGTGAGAGGTAATTATAAGATGGTCATGGAGATTAATTGGAATGTATTTTACATATGGTTTTTATGTATATTGTACTTATTTAATTTTTAATCTTCAATATACATCAATTGTAAATTAAGGTCATGTACTATGGTATTTAACTAATTATACATCGTTTGTGAATTTAAATTTATTTTGGTACAATTGGTCGAGAGTGGAATGCACTACATTTGTACATCACGAAAAATCTTGATTGGATGATGGTATGGATTGAACGATGTCAACAATTTGGTTGCACATTAACATGAGAAGGTGTGGCTTCATTGGTTAAAGAAGCTCATCATAATGGAGATTCCAATGTTACACAAAGGGATATTGATTTAGCATATGGTTTAAGAGATAAACAGGTACGTATAAATATATTAATCACCCATATTATTTAATTATTTTCAAGTATATTGATGTATATATATTTTGGGGTAAAAGCAAAAACCTATGTCACACTTTATAAAGGAATCGGCCAACAGCAAAAAAAATTATGAACTTTGACCACATAAAAGTGATCTTTATGTTTTGAATTTCAAAATGGTGTAAACTAATGAAATGTAGAAATTTTGATGAAGTTTATGGTTGTAATTTTAAAAAAAAATTAAAAAAAATATTTTCATTATGTTTTTATCAATTTAAGGACAAATTTTGGAACGCTGAAAATGTCAGAAAAGAGTGACTTCATGGGCCGTCAAGAAACAAATTGAAAAAAACTTCATTTCTCCCTAAATTTTTTTTCTCCAAATAGGTAACTTCAATATCTTGTGCATGGAAAAAGAAAATTCAATTTTTGATGTATATTTTTCTTGTAATAATGTTTGAAAGTCAAACATGTCATAATTTGATAGTTTTCACGGGCCATCAACTATTTTCAAATTTTAAATCATTTTGAAAAAAAAAATTATACCATTTTGAAGAAGACTTCTCTCCCCTTGCGGTCCCATATAAGATTTAAATTTTAATAATTTTTACTATCTGTTTTAATTTGTAATCAAATTCTTTTTTTCATTTTGAAACCTAATTGCATTATTTTTAAAATATAATATATTAAAACTAATAAAATATTAAAAAATTATATTTGGATTCTCCACTTCGAAAGCTCTACAAAAGGGTTTTTTTTTTTTGCAAAAATATTATTATGACAAAAGAAATACTTAGCTAAAGTTGAAAGTTTCAGAAAATTCTAAAAAAAGCTAAGTTGGCTGCCAACTAGGATGCCACATAGACAATTACGGTAGAAATAGTTTCTATAGAGATGGTTTCGGTCGAAACACTTTCTATAGAAACTGTTTCTACCGAAACCCTTTCTATAAAAAACCCACACATTAAAAAATCCAATTTCGAAGGCAGTTTTAAAGCGGGAAAAGGAAATTTTTTTATTTTTTTGGATTCAGGCGAAACTTATTCAACCAAAACCTATGTGCCATGTAATATGCCACATGGTTTCGATCGAAACGTAGTCGGTCGAAACATTTCCAGCCGAAAATATTTCGCTCGGAACTATTTATTTGGCCGAAAGTGTGACACAGCTTTGTGCTTTTACCCCTTGAGATTGTTTTCTTTGCATACATTCGGCCAAGAATAAATATGTTTATCAACTGATGATATTGCAATAATTTTTACATGTTTGACATATTGCAGGTGAAACACCACAAGGCTATGTGGTGCAATGGTTGTAAATTTCAAATCAAAATGTTGGATGACATGAACAAAACTTGTGATTCTTGTATAACTGTAGCCTTTCAGGTGACTAATGTTTTATCTAGAAGCGACATACATCCAGAAGTCTCAGAAAATTGATACTATGGTATTTTGGATGATATAATTGAGTGTGACTTTAAGTCCTTCAGATTAATTTTATTTGTTGTCCTATGGTATAGGCTACGATTGAATGAAAATGATCCTGAGAGAACTATTATTAAACATGATAATGGATTTACCATGGTTAATACAAGGTTGATTGAGCGAGCTGGAAATGAGCCCTATGTTCTTCCAAGCCAATGTGAGTAGGTATTTTACTCAGAGGTTCCAGGTAAACTAGGTTGGTCATTTATTGTTAGACATGATCCAAGAGGAAGGCCGGTAAAGTATAATGTGGTGGAAGAAGAAGATACTGAAGAACTAGAAGATGATGTAGATGATGATCAGGATCAATGGTTAGTTGATGATGTCCTTGATGAAGATGTCGAAGAGGAGGAACTAGATGATGATGATGTAGGAGTTAATGTTCATGAAGATGACATCTATGTGGATGATGACATTAGCAAAACTGATATTGATGACGATGATGATGATATGACCAATCCTTACAATGTCGAATCTAGATCAGGTGATATAGACAAAGAGTTGGATGAAGAAGAAGATTAATGACATTGAAATGTATAAGTTACTTCATTATATTATCTATTTGATATTAATTTCTTGATAGAATTATATTTGACTTATGTGGTTACATAATTAATTCATGATGTTTTTAATTTTTATGCCATTACATAATTAATTTAATGATGCACTTTTTAATGTTTGAAAGGTCAAAAAATTAAAACATTTCAATAGTGATGTTAATAACCTTGAAATTAGTGTGTTTTATGTTTCATGTGATCATAAAAGATTAAAAGTTATTTGTAGTGGTGGTTGTTTAGTGGTTGACATGTATGTTGGTTCTTTTACAATGTAACTGTGTTTGTCTTCTAATATACCTATGGAATTTCCAATCTAATCAAGGTAGCTTGAAGGATTGGATCCAACCGACGAGGACTTTAAAAGTCTCGTGACACTTTGGGCTCAGAAGACCCTAGAGAGTGATCCCTAATTTGTTTACATAACCTCCATCTAATATTATAAACAACATTAACAATAGCGTGATGATCTCACTTAATAGCTCAACACGATAAGATAATATCAACTAGAATTGGCTATTCACGCATTAACATCAACTATCCGAGCTGAGGGATAACTAAACACAATACATTGTATAAGATAGCCAATGATTTGTAATTTGTAGCAAGCTTCAGGAAAAGACAAACAAATAATCAACTACATGAATAATTACAACTTAGATCGCGCCATATATCCATCAAGTAGGAGTCAAATTCATAAGACTCACAGTTTATAAATGTGATTTAATACATCACATATAAGATCCCCCTAATAATATTGCATTATAATTTCATCAGTGTGCATTCTAACCCAGGACTACTTATCAAATCCTTATACAACACATATCTGCCTATAATCCCATTCAAACATTTTGATTAATTCCTTGAATTAAAGCTAAAATAGAATCATACACACCACAACAGTGAGATGGATAAAACAACCCTTAGTTATTTCATTCAAAGTTCAGATATGCATGTACAATGGAGAGACATGAGTTTGAATTTTCATTTCAACTCAAATGCTAGTACTGTTATACAACATTAAATCTATATGAACTCAAAATTTGTTACATAATGACTCAAAACCTAAATTGCATTTCTCTAAAACCATCAGACTTTATAATTCGATCTACAACCTCACCTAGACTCGACAAAAGTTATCTAACTTGCTAACCTGTACTTCTGGCCTTGAAATCCTTCTTATAGAAAATGAAGGAGCAAACAAGCACCGGGCCAGAAAGTACACCTGTCACCAGTCAATTGGAGCACCTGGTGATATTCCAAAACTTGTTACAATAGCCACCACCTTGAAAAATATTCTTGTTCAAAAACTGTTACAATAACAATCATCCTGGAGCATATTCTCGTTCATCATGTCAGTGGAGGAAGGTTGATGCAATAAAAAAAACCATGTGAAACTCACGCTAAGAAAGTCATCCATACAAAACTGGAAACATTGTAACCGCAACATCTGATTTGGCACCTATCAGTAGCCCACTATTTTTACTCATCATCATTCAAATACTTAGCCACCCACCTCTAGTATTCTTCGTCAGTTGGCCAGTCAAAATCAATCACCTCTTTTACCTTTGTACTATAAGGCAAATACTTTACCGCTACTTGATTAGCATCTCTTTCAAAAGATTCCAAAAATGAGCTGGTACCAATAATCTTATCCATACAATTTACCAACAAATCATAATCTGAGTCATCACAAATTTTTTTAATTTGATTATTGATGACTCTACTTGCTTGATCCTGCCATTGTTGGAGGTTTTGATTTCCTCGCCATCAGCTATATCAGTAATAGTGTGTTACCCCAATCATTGAAGTTCTTACCAACTCCCTAATATTCTACTCTTAGATCATCTGGTAAGGTCTTAAAACTTTGCAATGATTTAACTAATATATAAGTAGGCTTCAATGATTGGGGCCTGTTATTTGCATAAAACCTTGAGGCTTTAGTCATAACATCTAGATTATTTGCCCTAGGGATCCAATTTTGAATTATTGGAATCACTATCTCTTTATCCCTATCAATATTATTTATTGCTTCAGATAGCAAAGAATACAAAGAATGTATAGAGGGCAGTTTATTATCCACCTTTTCATTTAAATGCTTCAAAACAAGAGTAACAATTTCTTTCTTTGAAAGAAAACCCTCCTCTTTACCCCTTAGTGATGGTCAGAATTGATCAATTTCCTCGCATGAGCTGCCTCTTTGTTGGATCAACAGAGCACTCGCTTTGTTCATCAACTCTGTTCTAGAGGAGGGTAAGGTGTGGATTTTGAATGTAAGAACTGCAGTAACATTTGGAGAAGTAGGGAGGGCATTGACCCCACTGCGGGAGGATGTGCTAGTTCATGAGCATTGGATGTTTCTCAAGATGTCTATACTTGAACCTTTCTACTTCAGCTTGCAACTCAACATTCCTCTATTGCATTTTACTATATTCTTCAATTAAAATGTTATACTTCTCCATTAGGCTCTTTCTTTCAACCTTCTCCCTTTCAACAGTCTTTTAGGCCAACTTGGCCACATTCACAGCTAAAATAGTGGCTTCGGTTGTTGTAGTCTCTGAAGCCCTCTTTATTATTAATCCTCCTTTTAAATTTGGATTAATATCAGCAATGTCTGGCTTTCTTCCTTGTGGAGCCAATGCCCAAATTGCCAAGGTCTCATATTCTTCACTAAAGGCAGAGTTTTGTAATGTTGCCTTAACTTCTTCAAAATCTTGAAAAGGATTCTTGGACTTCATAATGGCATTGAAAGCCACTGCATCTGTGATATCCCATTCGTGAAAACCAAACACCACCGACCACTAATTGTCTTCCTTCTTTGGAGGATGTTTTGAATTCCTTCCATTAGTTCAGCCTTTTCACTTCTTCATCATTCTCCCCGATCCTAATTCCATCAGGCCTTAGTTCTCTTCTCTCCTTGCATTTATTTTGATATTCCTCAAATTTCATCCTCCATACCAATTGCAAGAATACAGGAGTCTTTACAAATGCATTGTCATCTAAGAACTCCTTGCAAGCCTCCATTCATTCATCCTACACACTATTATCCTTCATATCCAAATTAGATAAAACCAATTCAGTTGACCTAGGAGGGGATGACATACTAACCTGCATGTCTTGATCAGTAACAATGATTTCATCTGTGAGATCCTCAGATACGTGATTAGTTCTTTGCGTCTTAGGGCTTGGCTTAGGTGGTGGTGATGGGGGACTGCGCTATGGTGAAGATTTTAATTCAATGATATTGACCGCCCCAGGTACTTTGAATTTTGGGCCTAGTCATGAAGGTGCCTTCATTATTTTCTTCCCTTTTCTGTCTACTTCTTCCTCATCATTGCTAGTATCCCTTTTCCTCCTATACATGGGCAACCTTTCTGTAGGTTGACATATTGGCCTTGTTTCAATTGGCATATCACTTTGTCTTTGCATATCTAGACTTAGCCTTAAATTTATCTTTTTGGTTGTCAAGGTGTCCATTATCTCCTTGAAATTCTTCATTAAAAAGTCAATTCTCTTCTGGTATGGAGTGAATTCTATCAATGGATCATACGTCAGATCCATTTCATGCACAATATCCAACAGCATGCTATAAGCTATCCATTTTTCCTTGTTCAATTCCTATCTATTTACATCAAATTCATTCGTGATCAGGTCCTCACGGAAATTGAAATCATGTGCAAATTTTCCACCTTTATTCTTTGTCTGAAAAGAGCAAAGAAACCTTCAGGATCATGTTGTCGCCTTGGACCAAATATCATATGGTAATTAACAAAGAATTTGTCAAAATTTGTCCAACCTTCCTTTGAAAATGTAAAGTTAGACACTACTGTATAATTAGGGAATAATGTTCTCCATTTCTGATGAGACAGATATATAGCCACATATTATTTATTCTAGGGATCCTAGGTACATTTAACAACAATCTAGCCCTCAATATTGTAGCAAAACAATTGTCGTTCGCACATAACTAGTGCTTTCGTTATTACAAGACAAATTTGCAGCCCATATCTGTACTGGCAATCTTTCTCCATTAACTGATTATCTTAAATTCATATTTTTAACAAAAAAAATCAACATTCCTAAACAAGAACATATGCATCAACATGGAATACCAAAAGAATTGAGTACCAGTATCACCATTTTGCAGCTTCGATAGTCCTTCATGTATCCTCTCCATCAAAAAAGAAGCGAAGTCATATGTTACAGAGAAGTTAGGGTGTTGTATTTGCACCTCCATGAACATGTATGCAATCGGCATTACTATACCAGGGCTAAAACCCAAAATCTGACATAGTGAATAGAAAGTAGCTAGGAAAGGCTTTCCAAAACAATTCAATCTGAAGGGTTCTTGGTCACTAGGACTGATGTGAAATTATGAATCCTCTACCTTAACTAGATGAGGTGGAAGTAGCTTAACCCTAACAAGAGATTTCAATTTTGTATACTCCTTCATTTCTTCAAGATTAATAGGAACTGTAACTCCCGTCGTGCAAACCCCAGAGAACACACACAATGCAATTTTTTTTTTTTTTAAATAACAAAAGCGAACATGCAATAACATTAAACCATAAACACATAACATATTACCTAGCATTAACACACTTGGTTCTCTGGGGCACGCGAAGTTACATCGCAACAACTAAACAGAAACAAAGATAACAATTACAACATAACCATTTACTTTATAATAACCATAAACAATGATACATCCCATAACCATGATGTGAGCATAATAAACATCGCATAATTACATCCATAGAAAATATCTTGATGTAGATACAAATAATCCTAACTATTACATCATCGTTTTAATGTTACATTACAATCTCTTGATAATTGAATTACATTGAATTTCCCAACATGGGGATTGATACAAGAATAATGAAATATGAAATACAAATGATCACTAGCACAACTCCAACTGGAAATGCTGAGAAGACAGGACGCTGATGGGGAACCCAACTGGTGCGGAGCACGTTCCACCCAACCATGTGAATTACAAGTAACTCAACCCCCGTGCTCAGAGGTGCCGAGGAAGTGAACCCGACCATGAATGTCAAATCGACTCAACAACAACATGACACAAATCAAGTACAACTCAAAGTATACGATGAACAACCAATAACGTTCACAAATCACATAACTAGTTAAAACTAAGAAACTCATCACAATAACACGAAGCATCACCAATTAGCAATCATGAGACAAATTCATAAGAATCAAGGACATCACAAGATACAATATCTAGAGGCAACTACAAACAAACACAAGGGTGTCAAGTGGAGAGTGTCATCGAATAGCTCTCATGGGATTCTCTTGGCCCTTCCTCCAACAGAGGCGCTGGCACCCATCTATGGATCTCCAGGCCCTTCCTCCTAACTAAGGCGCTAGCACCATAGGGTAGCTAATGCAGAACCAATAATCTCTCATGAAGATGAGATTATGGTTTTTCCGACCACGGCCTTCTTAGTCTATCACTAGTCTATGGTAGCCCTAATGCATAGCCGAGGAATCCAATGTTTTATTATCTTGTGTTTTTAAACTACCCAACCCCCTAATTCTATTGTTTAGGTTATCACTTGTTTAACTACTCTTTCGTGGGTTATCCTGAGCCCTTCCTCATCCTGAGGTGCCGACGCCCACGAAGAGCCACTCTCCCTCCTATGACCCCTAACATATCTCAAGTAGGCAAGGGTTGAACTAAAACATAAAAACATAATACTCGAACCCACACATGCGAGGTAATATTCCTCTCGCGACAACCCATAACAAACTAATCATAAGAACATATTCAACCCTTCCAAACATAAATCATTAAGCTTCAAAACCAAGGGGATAAATAAAATGAAGACAACTTCAAAACTAAACATGCCTCTGGATTAGGGTTACAAGACAATAGGGTTCCCACATAGACAATACAAGGTGTTAAAGAAAAAAATATAACATAATAGGAAAACTCACATCACATTTTGCAAAGTTGCACCAATAAGTTTGTTTCCATTCCCAGTTAAATAACTCCATATGATTGTCGCAATAAGGCCCACAATCACAACTGCAAGATAAATCTTGACTAACATCTTTGTTTAATCAAAACGATAATTAAACAGTGCTTATGTTACCATATATAAAAATTATTTATTTAATACAAAATTGCTCATTTAACTCAGAAATGAAGTTACATTATTAAAATATAATTATTTAACATTTAAAATTACATAATCCTAATTCCACTTAAAATAAAAAAGGTTATAATTTCACTGTTAATCAAATCCAAACAATTATAAATAGTTTTAAAAAAAATATATATATAAATATATATATAATTATATATATATATATAAAATTATATATATTATATATAAAATTATATATATTATATATTTATAATAAAATAAAAGCATATAAAAAAAAGGTTAATAAAAATAAAATTTATACAACAGACCCCTGCCGATGCTGTACAGCGGACAAGTGGGGACTGTCGCGCAGTCCCCATGGGCTGCTGTACACAGCAGTCCTTATGGACTGCTGTGCATAACAGTCCGCCACAGGGGGGCGGGTGGGTACGGTCTGCCGTGTCCTCCCAACCCCAATACAAACTATTAAATAAACAAAAATTTTGACTTTTTCTTTTTTGATAACTTTTAAGGAAATCATAATTTAAAATAAAATATATATAAAATTTTGATATAGAAATTAAAAAAAATGTTTCCTTCAGAAATTCGAATTTTATGAAGCTTATTCTCTTTCGGCGCACGGTCGACGTATAAATTAATCATAAAAACAAATAAATAAACTATATATATATATATATAGCATCCAGAATAAAGTACAGAGGGTAAAATAGAGGTAACAGAATAAAAAGGAAAATACAAACAATGAATAGATCCAACCATATTTAAAATATATATACATTTCTAAAACCCCAAAATTTATTGTTTTTCAACAAAGATATCTTTTTCCTAAAATCCTATTTTTGTTAATTTGAAATTTTCAGATGATAAGGTTTTCTTTTGTTTTTGACAAATTGGAAATCAATACAATAGCTATATTTTTCTTGATTTCTAGTCTAATATCTTTCACTACTTTTCAATTCAAATGACAGTTTATTTTCCTTTCTTCACATAAACCATATTTCCTAAATTTTGTTTTTATTTTCTCTGAAGCAAAAGAGATGAAATAGGAAGTACTAGAAAGAAAATATAAGAGGAACTTGATGTCCAACACTTATTCGAAATTCTGAAGATGTCTGGTTGATTTTGATGACCTCGAAGTGTTCCTTGATCATGCCTCCAAATCTCCTCTACAGAACTTCACCTTCGAACTTGAATCCTATTTTGTTGTTCAGAAGACTCTCCAAAACATTCACCAGAAATAGATTGACAATCTCTCTCTATAACTCTCCTCCAAATACAACAGAAGCTTTCAATACCCTTTCTAAAATTTCAGAACACCCAACCAATCTCTTGCACAACTTCTGTAACAAATATCTCTGTGTGTGTAAACTTACAAAAATTCTTAATTAAATAAAAGATAATATCCCTCTCTTCTCAAAAACTTAAAAAAATCAAAAATAAAAGAAAATCATTCTTTAAAAGCCAGCTTTTTACTCAGAACTGTATTCTTATTGGCTCACACAATCTTTTCATTCTTTTATTTGTTTTATTGTTTTAATTTCTATTTTTGCAACTTTACTTGCACATCACATTACTTATTTAATTTAAATAAATTATTCTAATAATTATCCTCCACTAGATAATTGATTAAAATAATTAAGACACATTTAATATTTAATTATTATTTAATTGAAATATATGACTTTCAAAAATAACTAAAATCATCTAAATATTTAAAAGGAATTTAGATCTAACTTTAAAACAAACAATTACTTTCATCATTAAAATCAAATACGCCACAACATGTGAAGTACCAACATTAATCAAAATACGACAAAATACAAACCACAACCCATGAATGACGACAAATTACAAAAATAAACAATCCAATCAAACGAGATGATCTGACATCATGGGACGGGAGGACTTCATCGTCACCTCTGTTTCAACATTTAACTGTTGGGCTATTGGTGCTCGCCCTGTCCTGCCGAAGCAGGTGGAATCGAGACTTGTACCTACAAATCCTGCATACAAGTGAAGTTGTGTACATGTGCATACATATATATATATATATAAAATCAAAACATTAAATTAAAGCACTACATTGTGAGAAGGAATCGCAACATAACAGGGCACTCGCGAACGAGTGATGCCATATTGTCCTTCATCACACCTATTCTGACAATTATAATATAACCAATCAATTAACATTTCTAACTAACAATCATCTCATAACATATTAAATTAAATCACTGTATCATATCATAATTCTGCAAATCAACTAATATAACCAACCATAATGTCATATAAAGTAATCATGTCCATAATGAAATAACATCATCAAATATCTACCTAGCCAAATCAAACAATAACACTATCATCATAGTATCTGAGTACTAAAACAAATCATAACACTACTGAGTCCAACTAGCAACCAGGAGGGTTATTACATCCTCCCCCCCTTAAATCCGGCTTACTCTTGTAAGCCAGAAAACAAGTAAGGGTAGGATTCTCTCATATGGGAAGCATCCTCCCATGTCGCTGAAGCCTCATCATTGGGATCCCACTGGACCCTCACCTGCTCAATATCCCTGCCTCTGAGAACGATCCTCCTGTGCTGAACCACGGCCACGGGCTCTAGAGGTAGTTGCCCGTCCTTGACATGTAGAGCATTCCAATCAAGAACGTGAGTAACATCCGTAAAGTAAGGCCTAAGAACTAATACATGAAAAACATCGTGAATCCGTGACAGACTAGGTGGCATTGCCAGGCGATAGGCAACAGGACCAATACGCTCCAACACCTCAAACGGACCCACAAAATGAGGTGCAAGCTTAGAACCCTTTCCATAATGAATAGGGCTCTTCCGAGGATGAACTCTGAGAAACACTCGATCTTCAACCGCAAACTGACGATCTACTCTGTGTGCATCAGCAAATTTCTTCTACCTATCTTGAGCTGCTACCAGATGCTCTCGGATGCGAGCTACCTGTTGCTCCATTTCATTTAGCATCTCAGGTCCAAGAAGAACTCTGTCCTCTAATCGATCCCAACTCAGAGGGGTACGACAAGGACGCCCATACAAAGCCTGAAATGGAGCCATGCCAATCGAACTATGATAGCCATTATTGTAGGAAAACTCCACCAAATGCAGATAGTCTTCCTAACAAGACTGTTGGTCCATGAAATACATACGAAGCATATCCTCAAGCACCTGATTAACTCTCTTAGTCTGACCATCTGTCTCAGGATGGTAAGCAGAACTAAAATTCAACTTAGTCCCTAAGGACTGCTGAAGGGATGTCCATAATGCAGAAGTGAATACCGAATCTCTGTCAGAAATAATCTTGCGTGGTATCCCATGTAATCTAACAATATCCTCTATGAACACCCTAGCCACCACTAAAGCAGTATATGAAGATCGAATAGGGGAAAAGTGGGATACCTTGGTCAGCCTGTCAATAGTGACCATGATAGCGTCGTGTCACCTAGAAGACATAGGCAACCCGACTATAAAATCCATAGAAATGATGTCCCACTTCCACTCTGGAACAAGATGCGGCTGCAACAAGCCTGTCGGATGATGATGCTTGGCCTTCACTCTCTGACATTCAAGACACCTAGCCACAAAATCAGTAATATCTCGCTTCAATCCTGCCCAAAAATATAGTGAGCGAAGATCAGCGTACATTTTCTTAACTCCTGGGTGTGCCGAATAAGGAGCTTTATGAGCTTCCGTCAAGATAAGGGTACGAAGACCCTCTGCAGGAGGTACATACATACGGCCTGCATAGCGCAAAACACCATCCAAATCCAAAGAGTACCCTACAAATTTACCTTCCAAGGCTCTACCCGACTCAATCTCTACCTTAACTACCTGATACCAATCGTCAGAAGAAAGAGCTACAACAATCTGACTCTTCAAATCAACCTCAAGAGTCATAGTGGATAACTCATGCCTGCGTCTGCTCAATGCATCTGCTACCACATTCTCCTTTCCTTGAATATATTTCACCTCAAAATCGTACTCACACAAAAACTCCATCCACCTTCTCTGTCTTGCATTCAAGTTCGGTTGCGTGAAGATGTACTGTAGACTGCGGTGATCTGTATGCAACTCGAACCGATGCCCAAGGAGAAAGTGCCTCCACCTCACCAAGGCATGCACAACTGCGGCCAACTCCAAATCGTGAGTGGGGTAATTAAGTTCATGGTCCTTCAGTTTCTGTGACTCATAAGCAATCACTTGACCTTCCTGCATCAACACAACCCCTAAACCTTCCAACGAAGCATCTGTACAAACAACGAAATCACCTGCCGGATCAGGAACTGCTAAGATTGGAGCACTAGTCAACTTATCCTTCAGAGTCTAGAAAGCTAACTGACACTATTCGGACCAAAGAAATTTCTTTCCCTTCCTCTGCAAAGAGGTCATAGGATGAGCCAACCTAGAAAACCCCTAAACAAACTGCCTATAATATCCTGCAAGTCCCATGAAGCTGTGAATTTCTGAGACATTTGTGGGTGCGGGCCAATCCTCAATGGCCTGAATCTTTGTAGGATCAACTGAAATTCCCTCACCAGAAATCACATGGCCCAAATACTGAACTTCAGTCTTGTAAAAGTCACACTTTTTGAGATTGGCAAACAACTGATTATCCCTTAAGCACTACAACACCAATTTTAGATGTTCATCATGTTCCTCCATCGACCTAGAATAGATCATAATGTCATCGAGAAACACTAGAACAAATCTATCCAAGTATGTACAAAATACTCCATTCATTAGACTCATAAAGACTGAAGGTGCATTCGTTAACCCGAACGACATCACAGTGAACTCGTAATGACTGTATCGAGTTCAAAATGCAGTTTTGTGGATATCTGCATCTGCAATCCTCAACTGATGGTATCCCGATTTGAGGTCAATCTTAGAGAACACCTTTGTCCCTTTTATCTGATCGAAGAGATCGTCAATTCTAGGTAAGGGATATCGGTTCTTCACTGTTACCTTATTCAATTACCTGTAGTCAATACATAAGCGAAGAGAACCATCCTTCTTTTTCACAAATATCACAGGTGCTCCCCAAGGAGATACACTTGGGCAGATAAAGCCCTTAGCCAACAATTCTTCTAACTGAAGACAGAGTTCCTGAAGTTCCTACATTGTCATCCGATATGGAGCTCGAGATATTGGCTCAGCTTCAGGTACCAAATCAATCTGGAAGTCCACATCTCGCTTAGGTGGCATACCAGGAATCTCCTCTTGAAACAAATCAGAAAAATCCTTAAGAAAGGGGTAATCATCTAATGACAACCCCTGACTATCCTCAGATTCCAAGTCACTCATGATACTGCAAAGAGCTGACAACCTTGACGGAAGTGCCTTTTGAGCTACATGGCAGAGATCATACATAATGAGATGGGTCTCTGAATACCCAAGATCTCCACCTCCTTACTAGAGTCATCAATGCACCACACTACTTTAGGTCGGCAATCAATTGTAGCACGGTGTGCACTCAACCAGTCCATGCCTAAGACAACATCATAGGAATGGAGTTGCAAGATTCTGAAGTCCACCTTAGTTGACATTTCACCTATACACAAATTACAATCCTGCACAAGCTTCTCTACCACAACCCTTGACCCTAATGCTAATTCAACATGCCATTTTACACCTTGACTAATTGCCACCAAGCCACATCGCTCAACTACTAAAGGCGATATAAAGGAATCAGATGCACCCGAATCAAAAAGTATAGAAATGCTAGAATTATTCAACACACCTGATGCCTCAACCACAGTGTTCTGATGAACTGCTTGACGATTATCCACTGAAGCAAACACACGATGAGATCTCCCTGCATCTCCTACTGTCGGCTTTGATGCTGCTAGACTCTGATTAAAACCGAAAGTGTTCTTCTGAGGACACATCCTAGCAATATGCCCCTGCTGTCCACAAGAGAAACACCCAGTGCCTCTGCCAAAACCCCTGCCCCCTGATGGAGCATTTGACTGCTAAAAACTCCCACGACTCGGTGTTGACTGGAAGCTAGGTGCAGGCTATGCAAATCATTCTTGACGAATCCGGTTCCTGTTCTGATCTCTGTGAAACTGGGAATTGCCACCCTGCTGAGATTGAGTGTTCTTCTGTCTCGACTGTTGCTGCGGAGGCTGCTGCTGCTGATGACCCCTTTCAAGGGTGGGTACCTGTTCCTGGAAGATACCGCTCCCTGTGACTGCCCTCCATGAGTAACATAACTAGGTGTGGGTGCGCTACCAATCTGTACTCTGATGTGACCACCCAAAGCCATGGCCAAATTCTCCTCCACTAAACGAGCCTTCTCAACTGCCATTTCCATCGTCTTCGGCTTGAAGACTCGTACTCCACCACTGATGCGGGCATTTAAGCCCCAAACAAAATACTGCACTAACATGCCCTCATCGTGGCTAATCCCTGCATATTGCTTCAACTCATAGAATCGCCTCTCATACTACTCCACTGACATAAACAACTGCTTAAGATCATGAAACTCGTCAGCCCTGTGTTGCCTCCAGTGATCTAAGAGGAAGCGAGCCCTGAACCTATCTAGGAACAACTCCCAAGTGACCATACTGAGATCAAGATGCAACTTCTATTCCTCAAGGCGCCACCAAGTAGACGCGAAGCCTCGCAAGTGCATAACTGCGCACCATACCTTGGTATTGCAACCGTAGGGGCGCATGGCGAAGCAACGATCTAAGTCAATTAACCAGGTCTTAGCCTCTAGACCTCCTCCAGAACCATCAAAAGTGGGAGGGTGTTCCCTCATCAGATCTCTCATATGGCATGCTATGACTACATTCTGAACCACATTTGCATCCCTGCACCTCAGAGACCTCTCTCTCTCCCTCTCCACCTGGTGTACCTCATCTGGCCGTGGTCCCAAACGGTCAAGAATCTCTCTAAGTATATGTTGTAAGTGACCGTCTAGACCTGGCTATGCTAGATTTTGGCCACCTGATGGAATGTTGTGAAGACTCTACTGTTCCTCATGCTCAGAGCCATGGGAACTAGGAAATGAGGGGCTTCACCGGTTTGCTCTACGACCGGCACCACGTCTTCTTGCACGGCCATGTCCTCTACCTTGAGGCATAATTCTGTGCAACAAGATAAAGTACAAAATGAGCTCAAGAGTTGCACATACGGTAACCTAATGGACTAAACTACCCAAAGACCCTAGCGTTTGCAACCTTTGCTCTAATAGCAAGTTGTAACGCCCGTCGTGCAAACCCCAGAGAGCACACACAATGCAAATAATTTTTTTTTTTTAAATAAAAAAAGTGAACATGTAATAACATTAAACCATAACCACATAACATATTACATAGCATTAACACACTTGGTTCTCTGGGGCACGCGAGGTTACATCGCAACAACTAAACAGAAACAAAGATAACAATTACAACATAACCATTTACTTTATAATAACCATAAACAATGATACATCACATAACCATGATGTGAGCATAATAAACATCGCATAATTACATCCATAGAAAATCTCTTGATGTAGATACAAATAATCCTAACTATTACATCATCGTTTTAATGTTACATTACAATCTCTTGATAATTGAATTACATTGAATTTCCCAACATCGGGATTGATTTAAGAATAATGAAATATGAAATACAAATGATCACTGGCACAACTCCAACTGGAAATGTTGAGAAGACAGGACGTTGATGGGGAACCCAACAAGTGCAGAGCACATTCCACCCAACCATGTGAATTACAAGTAACTCACTCCCCATGCTCAGAGGTGTCAAAGAAGTAAACCCGACCATGAATGTCAAACCGACTCAACAACTACATGACACAAAACAAGTACAACTCAAAGTATACGATGAACAACCAATAACGTTCGTAAATCACATAACAAGTTAAAACTAAGAAACTCATCCCAATAACATGAAGCATCACCAATTAGCAATCATGAGACAAATTCACAAGAATCAAGGACATCACAAGATACAATATCCAGAGGAAACTACAAACAAACACAAGGGTGTCAAGTGGAGAGTGTCATCGCATAGCTCTCATGAGATTCTCCTAGCCCTTCCTCCAATTGAGGCACTGGCACCCATCTATGGATCTCCTGGCCCTTCCTCCTAATTGAGGCGTTGGCACCATAGGGTAGCTAATGCGGAACCAATAATCTCTCATGAAGACGAGATTATGGTTTTGCCGACCACGACCTTCTCAGTCTATCACTAGTCTATGGTAGCCCTAATGCATAGCCGAGGAATCCAATATTTTATTATCTTGTGTTTTTAAACTACCCAACCCCCTAATTCTATTGTTTAGGTTATCACTTGTTTAACTACTCTTTTGTGGGTTATCCTGAGCCCTTCCTCATCCTGAGGTGCCGATGCCCACGAAGAGCCACTCTCCCTCCTATGACCCCTAACATATCTCAAGTAGGCAAGGGTTGAACTAAAACATAAAAACATAATACTCGAATCCACACATGCGAGGTAATATTCCTCTCGCGACAACCCATAACAAACTAATCATAAGAACATGTTCAACCCAAGGGTATAAATAAAGTGAAGACAACTTCAAAACTAAACATGCCTCTGGATTAGGGTTACAAGACAATAGGGTTTCCACATAGAAAACACAAAGTGTCAAAGAAAAAAATATAACATAATAAGAAAACTCACATCACATTTTGCAAAGTTGCACCAATAAGTTTGTTTCCATTCCCAATTAAATAACTCCATACGATTGTCGCAATAAGGCCCACAATCACAACTACAGGCTAAATCTTGACTAACATCTTTATTTAATCAAAACAATAATTAAACAGTGCTTATGTTACCATATATAAAAATTATTTATTTAATACAAAATTGCTCATTTAACTCAGAAATGAAGTTACATTATTAAAATATAATTAATTAACACTAAAATTACATAATCCTAATTCCACTTAAAAAAAATAGTATTAAATAAAAAAGGTTATAATTTCACTGTTAATCAAATCCAAACAATTATAAATAGTTTAAAAATATATTATATATTTATAATAAAATAAAAGCATATAAAAAAAATTAATAAAAATAAAATTTATTCAACAGACCCCGGCCGATGTTGTACATCGGACAGGTGGGGACTACCGCGCAGTCCCCATGGGCTACTGTACGCAGCAGTCTGTAAGGACTGCTGTGGCAGTCTGCCACAGGGGGGCATGTGGGTACGGTCTGTCGTGCCCTCCCAACCCCAATACAAACTATTAAATAAACAAAAATTTTGACTTCTTTTTTTTTGATAACTTTTAAGGAAATCACAATTTAAAATAAAATATATATAAAATTTTGATATAGAAATAAAAAAAACATTTCCTTCAGAAATTCAAATTTTATGAAGCTCATTCTCTTTTGGCGTATGGTCGACTTATAAATTAATCGTAAAAACAAATAAATAAACTATATATATATATATATATATAGCATCTAGAATAAAGTATAGAGGGTAAAATAAAGGTAATAGAATAAAAAGGAAAATGCAAACAATGAATAGATCCAACCATATTTAAAATATATATACATTTCTAAAACCACAAAATTTATTCTTTTTCAACAAAGATATCTTTTTCCTAAAATCCCATTTTTGTTAATTTGAAATTTTCAGATGATAAGGTTTTCTTTTGTTTTTGACAAATTGGAAATCAATACAATAGCTATATTTTTCTTGATTTCTAGTCTAATATCTTTCACTACTTTTCAATTCAAATGACAGTTTATTTTCCTTTCTTCACATAAACCATATTTCTTAAATTTTGTTTTTGTTTTCTCTGAAACAAAAGAGATGAAATAGGAAGTACTAGAAAGAAAATATAAGAGAAGCCTGATGTCTAGTGCTTATTCGAAAGTCTGAAGATGCCTGGTTGATTTTGATGACCTCGAAGTGTTCCTTGATCGTGCCTCCAAATCTCCTCTACAGAACTTCACCTTCGAACTTGAATCCTATTTTGTTGTTCAGAAGACTCTCTAGAACATTCACCAGAAATAGATTGACAATCTCTCTCTATAACTCTCCTCCAAATACAACAGAAGGTTTCAATACCTTTTTTAAAATTTCAGAACACCCAGCCAATCTCTTGCACAACTTCTGTAACAAATATCTCTGTGTGTGTAAACTTACAAAAATTATTAATTAAATAAAAGATAATATCCCTCTTCTCAAAAACTTAAAAAAAATCAAAAATAAAAGAAAATCATTCTTTAAAAGCCAACTTTTTACTCGGAACTGTATTCTTATTGGCTCACATAATCTTTTCATTCTTTTATTTGTTTTATTGTTTTAATTTCTATTTTTGCAACTTTACTTGCACATCACATTACTTATTTAATTTAAATAAATTATTCTAATAATTATCCTCCACTAGATAATTGATTAAAATAATTAAGACACATTTAATATTTAATTATTATTTAATCAAAATATATGAGTTTCAAAAATAATTAAAATCATCTAAATATTTAAAAGGAATTTAGATCTAACTTTAAAACAAACAATTACTTTCATCATTAAAATTAAATACACCACAACATGTGAAGTACCAACATTAATCAAAATATGACAAAATACAAACTACAATCGACGAATGACGACAAATTACAAAAATGAACAATCCAATCAAACAAGATGATCTGACATCATGGGACGGGAGGACTTCATCGTCACCTCTGTTTCAACATTTAACCATTGGGCTATTGGTGCTCGCCCTATCCTGCCGAAGTAGGTGGAATCGAGACTTGTATCTGCAAATCCTGCATACAAGTGAAGTTGTGTACATGTGCATACATATATATATATATATATATATATATATATAAAATTAAAACATTAAATTAAAGTACTGCATTGTGAGAAGGAATCGCAACATAACAGGGCACTCGCGAACGAGTGATGCCATATTGTCCTTCATCACACCTATTCTAACAATTATAATATAACCAATCAATTAACATTTTTAACAATCATCTCATAACATACTAAATTAAATCATTGTATCATATCATAATTCTATAAATCAACTAATATAACCAACCATAATGTCATATAAAGTAATCATGTCTATAATGAAATAACATCATCAAACATCTACCTAGCCAAATCAAACAATAACAGTATCATCATAGTATCTGAGTACCAAAACAAATCATAACACTACTGAGTCCAACTAGCAACCAGGAGGGTTATTACAGGAACCAAGTCATCACTTGGCTCACTCAAATCAAAAGTTTGTTGGATAACATCTTTGGTAATTTCCAATAGAACCCCTCTATCATTATCTCTGATTACCTATGTGATAGTGTAACGCCCGTCATGCAACCCCAGAGAACACAGACAAAACAAATAATTTATTTTTCTAAAACAATACAATTCACTACCTATAGCTATACTCAATGATCACACAAGCTACAAGAAAAGATAGAAGTGAATTACTAACTTTGTCAATAGAGTCTACTTACTTAGGTCAGCTTAACATACCTCTTACATTCTATTTTATTGACAAGTCCTTGCTCCCAATGCCTATACTTGCAAGGTCTACATGACTTGGTCTACATGACTTGGCACACACATCAGATCAAAGATAGTTAGCACATGATCACTAAGAGAAGCTATATAAATCAATGGTAGTTTTTATGTTATAAAAAATAAACGACAAATTTCAAACAAGACTCAGGAGAACAGTCCTAGGGGCCCGACCTAATGCCTCGGGACCTCATCACTTGATGGCCTTGCCTATGTATATAATTCGCAGAGGCACCGTAGTTCGACAACTTGAGCTGCTCCAACTCATTGACTGACCAACCAAGGGTTCACTCATAAGAATTTCAAGGAGGAATCTACCCCAACACAAAAGTAATACAACACCACAAATACACGCTAAACTCAAACCTCTATTCATAAGCATTATGTGACCCATACAACATTACATACTAAAGGAGAAGGTATGCAACCCTTTTTAGGGTCCCTCACTCCAGACAGTTTCTTAGGTGGCTGCCACCCACTTAGGTGAAGCCAATGACTGTTGAACTAGATAAGCATATTCTTGCAAAAAATAAAATAAAAATAGCCTACTCAAATATTTATTCATACTTGCACAAGGAATGTCACAAGGCATAACAATATTTCCTTTTAGCTAGATAGCTCACGATAAAACATATATACTTATATATATTATAGCTATCCACCATGAAAGAAAATAGTGATTTCACATCATTCTTGGTGAACAAACAAACAGTTAGTATAGGTAAACTTACAAAAGATATCAACTCCTTATCACTAGTCAAACACTACTCAATAAACCAATACTTAAAACTTAAACATTCAACGATATCAATTTATAATATAAAAATTGATGATTAATGTATGAAAATATTTCAAGGGTCATTCAAAATGAGAATTCAACAATATAATATCAACATTTGAATTATATGATAGTACCATTTATAATTATAATCAAGACAGTAATCTACACTTGAACTATATTATCCTTTACTATTTCTTAGTTCCTATTAACTAACATTCCCTTAAACATATCAATCAATCATCTTTAGAACTCATGTATAGCTAATAAATTGAATTAACATAATATATGTAATTAATAAGGTTGAATCTTAAAGCTATCTAAAACTATAGCCCGTCAGTTATTGTTCCAATATTAATAATTGCAATGAATAAATATGATTTCGTAGATATTCTAATTGGTATAAGTATATCAAGTAATGGTAATGGATAATAAGTTAGTTTTATCACATCATAACCTAAACGATGAATTTTCTAAACCAACAATAAATGAATATCACACAGACCTATTATAAAAACCAAGTAACCAATAATATACTGATTTTAATTTAATAAACCATACCTGCTAAGTCTACATAAGGAAGAATCTAAAATGATTTCTATTTTATCAAGATATTTCTTAGTTGGGCAATTCTAAAATCTATAAGTGAAATTATTTAAGAGTTCTTACTAAAACTAAAAATCCAAGAATTAAATTAATATGATCATTAAAAGATTCCAACCTCCAATATAACCAATTACAATTGTCTCGATATAAATCATACAATAAATTAAAGCTTAATTTCTTTTAAAAATATCTATTCTATCAAAATAACCAATTAAACAAATATATTTAAATATATATATAATAAAATATATATATAATACATATAATTAAACATATATATAAATACTTATTAATTAATACATTAAAATAATTTACTATATTCAAACAATGCTAATAATAAAACTAGTATATTGCGACTTGTATAACTTTTGTTTTCGAATCTGAGTCTTTCTACAATTTTTATTGAAAGTGTACCATTAAGTATTTTAACACATAAAAAATTCAGCCATACCCAGTTCGTAAATTGTGAGTTATGATAAATTTAGTAACCCTATGTCTCTGCTGTTTTCTACAGGGAAATATTATTATTTTATCATAGGATTTCATTTTTCCTAATTTATCAGTGGATTTCCTTTTTTTTTTTAATCCTACAGAGGTTTTCTAAATTATCTATTATTTTCTTTTTGAATTTTCTACCATTTTAAATTCATTTATTTAGAGAGGATCTAAGATTTTCACAATCCTTCTACAAAGTTTTTTTAATTTCACAACAAATTAACAGACAATATTTCAACATCCATAAACAAATTATCTAATTCCTTTTTTTTTTTTTTATAATTTCACAAAATCAAAATAAACATCTACAATTTTGTACAGACAATCTTTTAACAACACAATTTAAATAAACATTTAAAATAAAGAACCTGGATTCTCAAGCTCGAATTGATGAAGATTGAAGTTAAGCCTTTATATTTCGATTCCCAAGCTTTTTCCAAAGATTTCATCTTTCAGAAGATGTGCAAAACCATCCTCCACCAAGAACTTTTTTCTGCCAGTCTTCTTTTTCTATTTTCTTTATTGTATTTTCTTTTTATTTTACCCAAGAGTAGTTTGCAGAGCAAAAATTTACTTATTCAGCTTTTTTTTTTCAATAATCCTCTGTGTGTATAAAAACCCCTAAATTTTTTAATTAAAATAAAAGATAATACCATTCCATTGCAAAAGCTCAAAAAATTATCAACAAAAGAAATTATATCTTTAAAAGGAAGTTTTTTAGTTAAATTTCAATTCTTATTTGTTCTCACAACTTTTTCATTCTTTTATTTATTTATTTTCTATTTTCAATACTTTTTGTTTTAAGTTATGTTTTTACAACTTTACTTGCAAAGCACATTATCTAATTAATTTAAATAATTTATTCTAACAATTATCCTCAATAAAATAATTAATTAAAATAATAAACACTATTTAATATTTTAATTATCATTTAATAAACTCATGACTTTTAAAAACATAAATAAAACATTTAAAAATTTAAATACAATTTAATCTAATATTTTAATAAACAATATTACCCTTATTTAATTAATTTAATCTCAACATATAAAATACCATTAGAAGCCCTTGTTCTATCTTCCTCTTCCGATTCCTTAGCCAGACTATTTATACATCCTAGGTGAGAATGGAGGGGTACTACAGATAGGGTCATATTTTATGGCCACTACTCTAAGTAAGTCCATATCAGAGAACACATTTGGAATAACCAGGTTTTCCATGTCGTACCTCCATCTATTTGAAAAAAGATGAGACAGATTCCTCTGTCCATACCATAATATGAATATTTAAGCCTGTGAGTAGAACCCTAGCATCAACAATGTTGGAATTATTACACACCAACCCCTCCCCTAGGATTTTTCCTCGCATCAACACCAAACCTTTCCTTCTGTCATTTGTTGATAATGGAAATTGATCTAGGAAATCATCATACAAGTTTCTTTTCAAATAATCAATGTGGCTAGAGTGCTACTTGGTTGGTGCCATTTTAGACAAACTAGGGTCTCACTACAATGTTACACTTGAACTGGCTATGACTAAGCATAGATAGGAAATTACAGAGTAAAAATACTGCAATTCCTCACAATTTATGATTAAATAATAGCCCTAATAAAATATTTTAATGAACTCAGTGACAAGCATAGCAAACCCCCCCACTTTCCCAAATTTAGGTGCAGAATGATTGGGAAACAGAGAAAATTAACTCATGACTTTTTTTGCACAAACTCCAATTTCTGGTAGTAGCTGCTCGCAATTTCACCTTTGGCTCTGAAACTATTTTCACAAAATACTTAGATGCTTTGTGATACAAATGAGACGAGTAAATTGATTTTATGTCAATCAAATTCTATCAGTGGATGCCTCATCCGCCATTAAAGCTCACTCGCGGGCCACACAAATGACTCTAACCATAATTTTATACATATTTAAATTTGATCTGTTGATCCTTCAGTTTGATCAAATCATTGACAGCCATCTTCAAAATAGGCTGACATAATCACCAACATGGCAATAAAGGGGCCCATTGTCATACACCACAAAGGAATGCCACGTGGCGGTTACCCATGATATCGCAATCCTTTGATTTATTATCGTGGGATGATGAGCACCATTGATCTTTTTACCATAAAGCCTGCTTCTTCAAAAATGGTTGCTATCCTTTCCTTTAACTATTGAGCAGCTTTTCCCTTAAAATCATAACATCTGCGTTGAAATAAAACACGTGCATCTTACAAGTGCATTAGTAATCCACCCCGTAATACATTTAAAACTGGTGAATGCTTTCTTCACTCCTTAGGCTTCATTGCATGAGACACATGGTAGGCACCTGCGACATCGCAATCCCAAAATTTCTAATCGTGGGATGGTAGGCACCGTCAATTTTGAAGAGACAGATCATCAATGGTCACGCAGATTTCATCCTTTATGAAGGGCACGTGGCACCCGCCCGTGATATCCTGATCCCTGTAATCGTTGATCGCGGGATAGTGGGTGCCATTGATCTCGTTTCATTTAACACAGTCGCCAGCTATGTCGTTAACCTTCGAGCAGCTTTTCTAGTGAGATTATAATATATCCATGGATTTAGAATATGTGCATCTCGAGAACACTTTAGTAATCTACCCCTTAATACATTTAAAGTCAGCTAGTGTTTCGTTTACTCTTTAGGCTTCATCGGATGAGACACGTGGCACTCACCCGTGATTTCGCAATCAACCTAAGCACCATTGTGGGATGGCAGGGAATGGCTCAGATCAAATGGTAGTTAGTCAATGACAGCTCAAATTTGATCCCCCGGATATGACACGTGGTGCCTACCTATGATTTCATGATCCTTGAATTCCCGATCACAGGATGGTAGGCACCGTTGATATCTGTAGGAAATAGATCAACGACAACACTAAATCAACCCTTGAGCTCCTCCGGATAGGACATGTGGCACCCACCCGTGATTTTGTGATCCTTGAATTCTTGATCAGGGGATGACGGGTATTGTTGATATCTGCAGGAAATAGATCAATGACAGCACTAAATCAACCCTTGAGCTCCTCGGATAGGACACATGGTACCCACCCGTGATTTCACGATCCTTGAATTCCCAATCACGGGATGGCGGGCACCATTGATATCTGTAGGAAATAGATCAACGACAGAACTAAATCAACCCTTGCAAAATAAAACATTCATTAAAAGGAGTAGGCATTACTATGCAGACGACAAATAAAACAAGAGTTGCAGGGAAGTGAAGTTCCTGCCAAAAAGTTATTAAATAGTTATGTTTTAAGAAGTTAGAAATAAAATTATTGATGAGGTGGGACTCTTGTGTATGAAGAACAAATGATTAATTTAAAGATTGTATTTGTTGTTATAACTTTAGTTGTAATATATTAAATTATATTTTAGATGGTATATATGTTACATATATATTGTATATATATTATAATATTATAATGATGTTAAAATTATATATTAAATATTATATATGTTTATATGTATTATATAGTGTATATATTATAATATGTTGTTAAATTAATAATATAATATATTAAAAATATATTATTTATTTGAATTTGTTATTAGATTATTTTATATATTTGAATTTAATAGAATGGAAAATATAAAAATAGACTAGCTAAGTTAAATGATTTATATTGGTAACATAGGAGACAAAAATTAAGAGAAAATATGTTATTCAAAATTATAAAAAAATAAAACAATATGCTACTTATAACACTATTTTTTTATGAAGTGACTATTTAAATTTTAAACAAAAACATAAATATTAAAATATATAACATAACTTTTAATTTATTTTAAAATATAAAAAATCTAATTAAAATGTGGTAATTTGTTTCTTAGAGTTTAGACTTAGATTTATATTTTCCCTATTTTTATTATTTTGATCTTGCATGCTTACATTAACCATAATTCATTGATACAAAAAAATATAGGAGAGATAACATTTTTTTTATTTTGATTAATCAAAAAAGGTAAGTATTAAATATTGAATAAATTAAAAATCATAATAAAAGATTGATTCAAGAAGAAAATTATTAAACTTAAAATTATTTATATTAATAATTAAAATATAAGATAATAAAAAAATTAAAGGAGTTGAGAATTTTTAAACTTAATTATTATAGTGGATGTCTTAAACAATTATTCTTTTGGAAATATCAAAACTAAGAATGAAACCAACATAAAATTTTAATAAAATATATTTCAATAAAATGATGTGTACACTAAGTTAAAACATTTATATTGCTAGTTAAATTGTATGTAGGGAAAACGAAAACCAAGATATAAAAATATTTAACAAATAAAAATATATACTATCTATAGCAACAATTTTTTGGGGGCTAAAAATTTATAAATTATAGGTTGAATGGTAAGGCTAACAATTTTTGTTGTGGTTTGTATTTTTCTTTTGTGCTTTGTTTGTACTAAGTTGTTGCCCATCTGTCTTTCACTCTTTTTGTTTATGCTTGTGTTTCTCTTTTTAGTTGTTTAGTTGTTTTGTGGGTTGAGGTGTCTATGCTTTTTCTAAACAAAACCATTTAAAATTAAATTATATTAGTAGTCAAAATGCTATGCAAAACATAAATAAATAAATAAATAAAAAGTCTTACTTTGTAAAATTGGAAAACCTAATTATTATAATGATGAGTTTGTTTATATTAAAAGAAAGGTAAAGATCACATGAATTATTCACACTTAAAAAATTGGAAAACATCCTACTTATAGCAACACATTTTTTTCACTTATTAAATAGTGACTATTAAAATTTCTAATAAAATAAATAAATATTATAGTATAGCATAATAGCTCAAATTCTAATTAATTTAAAAATATCAAAATATAATTAAAAGAATAAAAATAATTACCACTATATACCACTAACCTAAAATAATGAAAAAAGAGATAAAAAGTCTTACTTTGTAAAATTGGAAAGTCATTCAGTCAAACTGCATCTTATAGAAACTAAAAATATATACCTTTACTTGGTAAAATTGAAAAACCTAATTATTATATTAGCACATTTTTTATGTATTAAGAATGTAGAAATTATTATTTAAAAAAATATTATTTATTAAAAATTTAACTCTTTTTAATTAAAACAATGAAAAGAATAGTCAATTTAGAACACTAATCTAAAAGAATGTAAAAAAAAATCTAAATTGTATATAAAATAAATATTTCAAAATATAAAATATAGGTATAAATTTAATGAATAGGTTGAATGATAAGATTAGCCATAACATCTAAAAATTAAGGAAGTTATTAAAAAAAGATTAAAATTTAAATATAAATTTGTTGATTAAACTATAATCTTCTTAAAAATTAAAAATATTAATATCAATATAATTTAACTATTTTAATTTATAAATATTTTAAATTAATATGAAGTATGATTTGTTACAATATATATATAAGATTAATAGATGAATACTAAGTATGATTTGTTACAATGTAGGATTATACAAGTGATAAGATTAGTAGATAAATACTAAGTATGATTTGTTACTATGCAGAATTACTCACCATTCCATAATAATCGTTAATGGAAGTAATGGAAGCGCCAAAATCGCTTATATCGGGTGAAAATTGTGTACCAATTAGATTCAAGAGAATTGATTTTTAAGAAAATGTTATGGCTAATTTTATTATACTTATCAACGAAATATATTTCAAAAATCAATTCTCTTGAATGTAATTGGTACACAATTTTCACCTGATATAAGCGATTTTGGCGCTTTCATTACTTCCATTAACAATTATTTTGGAATGGTGGGTAATCCTGCATAGTAACAAATCATACTTAGTATTTATTTATTAATCTTATCACTTGTATAATCCTACATTATAACAAATCATACTTAGTATTCATCTATTAATCTTATATATATTGTAACAAATCATACTTCATATTAATTTAAAATATTTATAAATTAAAATAGTTAAATTATATTGATATTAATATTTTTAATTTTTAAGAAGATTATAGTTTAATCAACAAATTTATATTTCAATTTTAATTTTTTTTTAATAACTTCCTTAATTTTTAGATGTTATGGCTAATCTTATCATTTTAGCACATTTTTTATGTATTAAGAATGTAGAAATTATTATTTTAAAAAATATTATTTATTAAAAATTTAACTCTTTTTAATTAAAACAATGAAAAGAATAGTCAATTTAGAATACTAATCTAAAAGAATGTAAAAAAAAATCTAAATTATATATAAAATAAATATTTCAAAATATAAAATATAAGTATAAATTTAATGAATAGGTTGAATGATAAGATTAGCCATAACATCTAAAAATTAAGGAAGTTATTAAAAAAAGACAAATTTTAAATATAAATTTGTTGATTAAACTATAATCTTCTTAAAAATTAAAAATATTAATATCAATATAATTTAACTATTTTAATTTATAAATATTTTAAATTAATATGAAGTATGATTTGTTACAATATATATAAGATTAATAGATGAATACTAAGTATGATTTGTTACAATGTAGGATTATACAAGTGATAAGATTAATAGATAAATACTAAGTATGATTTGTTACTATGTAACGCCCGCCATGCAAACCTAGAGAACAAACATTGCAAACAATTTTTTTTTTTTAAATAACACAGTTGAATATGTAAGAATATTAACCATAATCACATAACACATTACTTTACACTATTACACTTAGTTCTCTGGGGCACGCGAGGTTACTTCACAATCAACTAACAACGAAAACAAAGATAACAACACAATTCACTACTTATAGCTATATTCAATGATCACACAAGCTACAAGAAACAATAGAAGTGATTTACTAACTTTGGAAATAGAGTCTACTTACTTAGGTCAGCTTAACATACCTCTTACATTCTATTTTATCGACAAGTCCTTGCTCCCAATGCCTATACCTGAAAGGTCTACATGACTTAGCACACACATCAAATCAAAGATAGTTAGCACATGATCACTAAGAGAAGCTATATAAATCAATGGTAGTTTTTACGTTATCAGAAATAAATGATAAATCTCAAACAAGACTTAGGAGAACAATCCTAGGGGCCCGACCTAATGCCTCAGGAGCTCATCACTGGATGGTCTTGCCTATGTATATAATTCGCAGAGGCACCGTAGTTCGACAACTTGAGCTGCTCCAACTCATTGACTGACCAACCAAGGGTTCACTCATAAGAATTTCAAGGAGGAATCTACCCCAACACAAAAGTAATACAACACCACAAATACACGCTAAACTCAAACCTCTATTCATAAGCATTATGTGACCCATACAACATTACATACTAAAGGAGTAGGTATGCAACCCTTTCTAGGGTCCCTCACTCCAGACAATTTCTTAGGTGGCTGCAACCCACTTAGGTGAAGCCGATGACTGTTGAACTAGATAAGCATATTCTTGCAAAAAATAAAATAAAAATACCCTACTCAAATATTTATTCATACTTGTACAAGGAAGGTCACAAGACATAACAACATTTTCTTTTAGCTAGATAGCTCACGATAAAACATATACTTATATATATTATAGCTATCCACTGTGGAAGAAAATAGTGATTTCACATCCTTCTTGGTTAACAAACAAATAGTTAATATAGGCACTTACAATAGATATCAAATCTTTATCACTAGTCAAATACCACTCAATAAACTAATACTCAAAACTTAAACATTCAACGATATCAATTTATAATATACAAATTGATTATTAATGTATGAAAACATTTTAAGGGTCATTCAGAATGAGAATTCAACAATATAATATCAACATTTGAATTATATGATAGTACCATTTATAATTATAATCAAGATAGTAATCTACACTTGAACTATGCTATCATTTACTATTTCTTAGCTCCTATTCACTAACATATCAATCAATCATCTTTAGAACCCATGTATAGCTAATAAATTGAACTAACATAATATATGCAATTAATAAAGTTGAATCTTAAAGCTATCTAAAACTATAGTCCATCAGTTATTGTTCCAATATTAATAATTGCAATGAATAAATATGATTTCGTAGATATTCTATGTAGTAACACTCCGTTCATGCTATGCTTTCTGTTCATACTTTCCCATACTGTTCGACTTTGTTGTTTGGTTGGATACTTGGATCGCTAATTTTAAGCGATGATGGATTATTGTGTGACATGATGATACTTTGTGTGATGTTTATTGCTTTCAGACTTGATTTGATTTAGCGTAGATGCTTAATTTCAGTTGTTATTGCTATGCACATGTGTATGATGGAATAACAATATTTATTGAGTCAGTCTTCTGTGAGTGTATTGGTGTGGAGAACAGAATCGCATCACTCGCTTGCGAGTGCCCTGCGATATCTGTGATTTTCTCCACACGGTGTGCCTGTTTTATGCCTTATATATATATATATGTATGTACATTGTTTGCTTGGTTGCAGGATTTGCAGGTACATGACACCGACTCCACCTGTGTAATCAGGTCTGAGCGTGTCAAGACTCAATAAAATTGTTGAATGTGAGATAGTAGTTAGGTTTATCCTAGTCCGGTCTTTAACCTTAGTCTTAGTGCAATGTCAGTTTTCAGTTTTGGGTCATAGGTTGTTTTGTAATGTGTTCTGTTGGTTAAATCATTTTTGAAAAGGTAAATGTTGGTTATTTTTAATGTTAATCATTGTGTTTTATTTATTGTTATTAATTAATATTTAAATATGATTGAAATTTATTTATTTAATAATTTAATACATTAGTTAGTTTAACTAGTTAAATAGTTGATCTTTAAAAGGATTTAACTATTTAATTAAATAAATTAATTAATTAGATTAAATTATTAAGTGCATAAATTATATTGTGTTTAAATAGATTAGAAAATAAATTAAAATATATTATGCATGTAAATTAAATTATGTTTGGAAAATTGATTTTTGGTATTTAAATTAGAAAAATGAAATTAATTAAGTTGCATGTGTTTTGAAAGAAAATTCATTTCAAATTTTAAATTTAATAGATTAATTAAATTACATGCAAATATTTTGAATGGCAAAAACTGCCGAGAGGTGGAGAAGATATTTTCTCAACAACCTCTCGACATGTCTATGAGTGCCATAATTGCAAAAAGATTATGGAGATTTTCTTACAGAGGTTATTGAGGATCTCGGGAAATTACACAGGGTTATTGTATTGCCTTGGGGAAATTTTTTTGCGCACTAGCAAAATTATTTCTCTGTGTGTAAAAAAACCTAAAATTTCTTAAGAATTGGTATTTTTCTCTCTGTTGGAGTTGTTATTTCTTTTAGAAGATCCTTTAAAGAATCTTGGTGGTTGGATATTGGTTATTTTTCTTGGATTGGCTTTGTGGGAAAGAATAGGAAGCTACAGGCAGGATCTCCTACAGTCAATTTTAAGCACAGGAATCCAGGTATTCTTTGAATGATATTCTTATTTTTCTTAAATTATTTTGCAAAGACTCTCTGTGAATTTCAAGAAAAAACAAGATTTTAAACAAAAATTGTGAAAGAAGATCTTTGTGAAAATTATAGAAAATAAAATAGGGCAAATAGAGATTTACTTTACTCAGAAGAAAAATCTACATATGAGAATTTGTGAAATCATTAAGGGTTTCAAGTTTAAAATTGTTTGCTAAAAGGTAGATCAATTTTAAGATTTTAGAATGATTTAAATTGATATTTGGTAAGGAAATTTCTCTGTAGTTAAAAGAAAATTTTCCTATGAAATAATTTGTTAAATGTTTAAATTTCTTTCAAAATCATTTTTAGAAAATCAAGAAGAAAATATCTATTGAATCACAGAGATTTTCCAGATTTAATGCATAAAACTTTCTGGAAAATAAATACAGATCAACAGTATTGTATTTACTGAGTTAAAATTTTGTAAATTTATATATATATATAAAATATATATTTTTTTATGTGATAATATAATTAATGTTGTAGGAATTTAAAACTATATTTATTATCGCCGTACAGGCGAATGCATATAGATTTTATTTTATGTTAAAAATTTTTGAATTTATAAATCGCGGATGGGCGAGATTTTATGTATTAAGTTTTTTATTAAAAAAAAATATAATAAAATCTAGGGAGGGCCGAAACCCTCCCCAATCCCCATTGACAGGGGCACAGCTATCAAGGCTGCGCACAGCAGCCAGGGGCTGCTGGGCGTAGCCCTGGCAGGGCTGCGACTTCCCACAGGGAAGCCCATGGGAAGCCCATGGGAAAACCCTGTTATCATTTGCTGCGAATTTAAAACAAGTTTGGTATTAAAACATGACCCTTCATTGATATTTGTGGTTTCATTTTTTAGATGTATATATATATGAAATGCGATTTGGTTTAATTATTGGTTATTAAATTCAATTTTTTTTAATATATATATATATATATATTAAAATTAAAATATATATTTATTAATTTTTATTTGTTTTAAAAATAAAAAAAATAAAAAAATAAAAATATAATTAAATGTTTATATAATTTTATTAATTTAAAATAGGAAGATAAATTTTGATGTATAAAATAATATTTGTTTTTAGTTAATTTGCATGTGAAATTTCAAAAAAAAAAAATTATAAGTGAATTTATTGTTTTATTTTATTAAGTTGATTTCATTGCATGCAAATTATATGCTTGAGAGGATTTAATATATCCGAAATATTAGATATATAATTTTCCTGATTTGTATTAAATGTGTTTGTTTTGGGAAAAACCGAAAAAAGTTTCAAAATAATCAAGTCTTCCAGTTTAACTGGTAAAGTGGGAAAAGTATTAAATGATTAAGTCTTCCAGTACTAAATTTTGAAGGGGGAGTGAAACTGGTTTTTGAATACATGTGATTGAACAAGTTTAGGGTAGTGCACCTGTTTTGCGGAATGGAATGTAATTGTATGTTGTGGTAAATCTGGTATTTTTGTTTTGTTGTGCACTTGTCTACCCTAGCTAGTGAATCTTGAATACCCTTGTTATGTTTAGGGGAGTGGCTATTTGTAAGGGCCGACACACGAAGTGGTGTCAGGGTAACTTACAAATAGTTAGTAACTCAGTGAAAATTAAAGTACACATTAGATAGTTTAAAAATTTGTAACAAGATATGCATGCCTCACTTATAACCCATAAGCTATTACATTTATGAGTATAAGTTGAGAAGGCCCGGAATGGCAAAATTGGTGTCTCGTTTCCTTAAGAGGCATTCGATTCCGCAACTGAATGCAATAGGGGTCGGGTTTCGTAAGAGGTTACCAGGGTAACCCAAGGATTGGGGGCCGAGACTTAGGAAGAAACACTAGGGTAACCATTGCATCGTTGTGATGACACTCCACCTAGAATAACAGTTAAACCTTGTGATTGTGTTTCAAATCAATTGTCAAATCTGGAAGCAATGTAACCAATAGTGTGTATGTACTAGTGTCTAGGGTTAGTAGATTTGGTCTAGGTATCCTCATTACTATCTCCTAGCACGGGGCGTGGACCTACGGGTACCACATGGTTGGGTGGAACGTGCACCTTACTCCGTTGGGTCCCCAGTTTGTTCATTGCATTGAGCACTTCAAGGATGGAGAGCTCGCACTTGGACTTTGTTTATACTTTCATCATTGTAAATTGTAATTTGAAATGTAAAAACATCCCTCAAATGTATAAGAGGTGATCTTTTGTAAATTGTAGTTATTATTTGAACTATCTCATCAGATGGATGAGTATTGTAATATCTTATCAATGCAATGTATGGAAATGTATTTGTACTTTATTATATCTTAAATGGAAATTTAAATTGTTATGCAATGTTTATTTTATGTAATGAATTATTAAGTGCAATGCGAAGTACTTAAGTCGCTTAAGGAAAACTCAAAGTAGTGTAACGTCGTTTAACCTAAGAATGTATGCAACTAATTAACATAGAATTAATACTTAAAAAAAATTTATTACACTTTTATATCACTTTAGCAACATTCTTAGGTTATTTAGACGGGGCATTACAGATTGGTATCAGAGCAAAGGTTACAAACACTGGACGCTCTGGGTAATCTAGAGCCCATTAGGTTGACCTAGTACGTAGTGTCGCAACTGATAACCTTGGTTGAACAGTATCTAAGACTCGTAATTGTCTTGTGTAGGAACATGCTTAGGCGAGGAGGAAGAGGTCATGGTAGAGGTAGAGGTGGAGGCCGTGGGCCAATCCCTTAGGTTACTCCCCCTCCTAGCCCTCACCATAGTGACCAAGCAGATCATATGGGTCTGAGAATTGAGGGACAGAATCCCGAACAGTCGGCAGTAGAGGGTTCTCAGATACGTCCACTTTTAGAGGAGGTCCTAGCTCATCTTGGACCTAGACAAGTAGATGAGCAGGAGGTTGTGAGAGAGAGGGATAGATCCCCTAGGAGAGTAGAGGACACAGTTCATCAGGATGCTATTATCGCGGGTCATATGAGGGATTTATTGAGAGCACGTCCTCCTACCTTTGATGGTATAGGAGGAGGATTAGAGGCAGAGACCTGGCTACTAGATTTGGGTAGATGCTTTGCCATGCACCCTTACGGTAGCAATACCCGTGCCAGGTGCGCTATTATGCACTTGAGAGGATTCGCCTCTACATGGTGGCGCCTAGAGGAGCAGAAGCTCCATATTGATATTGGTTCTGTGTCTTGGGAGATGTTTCTTGAGAGGTTTAGAGCATGGTTCCTTTCGGAACACTGGAGGCAGCGTAGGGCTGACGAGTTCCATGATCTACGCCAGTTAGCTCTTTTTGTAGAGCAATACGAACGTAGGTTCTATGAACTCAAGCAGTATGCTGGTATTGGCGATGATGAGCCTATGCTAGTACAACATTTTATTAGGGGCTTAAACGCCCGCATCAGTGGTGGTGTCTGAGTCTTTGAGCCAAAGACTATGGAAGTCGCAGTGGAGAAGGCTCGCATAGTTGAGGAGAACCTTATTATGGCTTTAGGTGGGCACACAGGAGTGCAGATTGGGAGTGCTCCTGCAGTAGGTTTTAGTCCACGGGGTGGACAGGTACAGACAGGTGGTTCTTCCAAGAACCAACAAACACCCACAAAGGGTGGGCAGCAACAAAGAACACCTCAAAAGAACAATAACCCTCAACCACAACAACAAAACAGTCCTTAGTCAGGAAAGGGTCGTAACTAGTGGTGCAACAAGCGCAATAGGCAGGATCAGCCTGCACAGAGTGCACAGTCTACCATCAGTAGGGGTAGTTTTCAGCAGTCCAATGTACCTTCGAGTGGCAGAGGATTTGGTAGAGGCACAGGTACAGGTTGTTATTCTTGTGGGCAGCATGGGCACATAGCTAGGCAGTGTCCGATGAGAGGTTCTATTGGTTATGGGCCTCGACCTACAATTTCGGAGCCTACCGTGGGCGATGCAGGACGTGTTCATACATTATATGCAGCAGTTAATGACCGCCAAGCTGATCACCAGAATACGGTGGTCGAATCTTTAGGTAAGTTAAATGGTGTTAATGTATCTATACTTTTTGATTCTAGAGCCACTGACTCCTTTATTTCACCGACCATTGTTGACCGTTGTGGTCTTGTGGCAGTTAAACAAGGTGGTAAATGGCAAGTTGAATTCGCCTCTGGGGTGAAAGTAGTAGTAGATAACATAGTACATAACTATAAACTTAAAATAGGTACATTAACTACCCTAGTAGATTTATATGTTACACCTTTAGGATCATACGATATAGTGTTAGGTATGGATTGGTTAGCATCTCATCATGCTGTAATTGACTGTCAACTTAAGACAGTTAGTTGCATTGATGATTTAGGTGCGAAAGTGGAAATCGTAGGTATTCAAAGACCTATCTCTTTGCGGATGATTTCTGCTATGCAACTAAAGAGATGTCTTCGTCAGGGATGTCAACTGTTTGCAACAACATTTACCGATTTAGATGAGGGTGAGAGTCGAGAGGTATCTCTTGATGATCATCCTATTCTTAGGGAATTTGTGGATGTGTTTCCCGATGACATTCCTGGAATGCCACCGAAGAGGGATATCGACTTTAGAGTTGACCTAGTTCCTGGAGCTGAGCCTATTTATAGAGCTCCTTATAGAATGACGACTCAAGAGTTAGAGGAACTTCGTATTCAGTTAGAGGAACTTTTAGAAAAGGGTTTCATTTGTCCAAGTGTATCCCCTTGGGGAGCACCTATTATCTTCGTAAAGAAGAAGGATGGATCTCTTAGGCTATGCATTGACTATCGTCAATTGAACAAGGTTACGATTAAGAATTGTTATCCTTTGCCTAGAATCAATGATCTTTTTGATCAAATTAAGGGAGCTAATGTGTTCTCTAAAATCGATTTGAAGTCTGGTTATCATCAATTACGTATAGCTGAAGCAGACATCCATAAAACTGCTTTTCAAACTCGTTATGGGCATTACGAATTCACAGTAGTACCCTTTGGGTTAACGAATGCACCTTCGGTATTCATGAGTTTAATGAATGGTGTATTTCGTACATACCTTGATTGCTTTGTCCTGGTATTTCTCGATGACATTTTAGTCTATTCGAGGAACATGAAGGAACATGAAGAACACTTGAGACAGGTATTGCAATGTTTAAGAGAAAATCAATTGTATGCAAACCTAAAAAAGTGTGACTTCTTTCAATCTGAAATAAAATACCCTGGACATGTGATATCTGGAAAAGATATTGCTGTGGATCCTTCAAAGATCCAAGCCATAGTTGATTGGCCCGCACCTACTAATGTAGGTGAAGTTCGTAGTTTTATGGGATTAGCTAGCTATTATAGACGTTTTGTAGAGGGTTTTTCTAGGATCGGTCATCCTATTACTTCTCTTCAGAGGAAAGGGAAGAAGTTTGTTTGGACGGAACAGTGTCAGTTAGCCTTTCGAACTCTTAAAGAAAAGCTAACTAATGCGCCTATACTTATTGTTCCTAATCCTACTAAGGATTTCGTAGTTTGTGCGGATGCATCCTTAGAGGGTTTGGGAGAAATTTTGATGCAAAATGGGCGTGTGGTTGCTTATGAGTCTCGTAAACTCAAGGAATACGAATTAAAATATCCTACTCATGACCTAGAACTAGCTGCAGTAGTGCATGCATTAGTTCGTTGGAGACATTTCCTATTAGGTCATCGCTTCTAACTTCATACCGATCACCGTAGTTTGCAATACATTTTTACGCAACCTAACTTGAAAGCAAGGCAAAGACGGTGGATGGAGTTCTTGTGTGAGTATGATTTTGAAGTAAAGTATGTTCAAGGCAAAGAGGATGTAGTGGTTGACGCTCTTAGCCGACGTCGACATGAGATCTCTGCTACTACTCTTGAAGTAGATTTGAGAGGTCAAATAGTAGCTGCTCTTCCTACTGATAGATTATATCAGGAAGTGAAGTCAGAGATTGAGCTGGGTAGACCTTTAGAAGGTCGGTTTGAAGGTTATGTCTTAGAATTGGATGGTATATTACGATATAATGGTCGCATCTACGTACCTCATGTAGAGAGTTTTCATACATTAATCATGACTGAAGCTCACAGAGCTCCGTATTCAGCTCATCTAGGTGTCAAGAAAATGTATGCCGATCTTAGGAAATTGTATTTCTGGCCTAGTATGAAACGTGATATCGCTGATTACGTATCGAGATGTCTTGAATGCCAGTGAGTTAAAGCTGAGCATCATCATCCTGCTAGATTATTGCAGCCACATCTCATTCCCGAATGGAAATGGGATATTATATCCATCGATTTTATTGTAGGGTTACCTACGTCATCACGTCGACATGATGCCATTATGGTAACTGTTGACCGTTTGACTAAAGTAGCTCATTTTTCACTTGTACGTTCATCATATAATGCTTCATCGGTAGCTAGAATATTCATGGAGGACATCGTTAGGTTACATGGAATTCCTCGTAGGATCATATCGGATAGAGATACTGTATTTACTTCTGCTTTGTGGACTTCCTTGCAACGTGCATTAGGTACACAGTTAAACTTTAGTTCAGTCTATCATCCTCAAACCGATGGTCAAACTAAAAGAGTTAACCAAATATTAGAGGATATGCTTAGAATGTACGTTATGGATCAACAATTACGTTGGGAAGATTACTTGTATTTAGTAGAATTTGCTTATAACAATGGATATTAGAGTTCCATAGGTATGCCACCTTATCAGGCATTATACGGTCGTCCTTGTCGAACTCCTTTGAGTTGGGATCGATTAGAGGATAGAGTGTTGCTAGGACCTGAGATGCTTCGAGACATGGAGCAATAGGTTGACCGTATTAGAGAGCATTTGATTGCAGCTCAGGATAGGCAAAAGAAGTATGCCGATGCGCATAGGATTGATCGACAGTTCGCTGTTGGTGATAGAGTGTTTCTTCGAGTGCGACCGCGAAAGAGTCCAATCTGTTATGGAAAAGGCTCTAAGCTTGCACCTCGTTTCATAGGACCATTTGAGATCTTAGAGAGAATTGGTCCCGTGGCATATCGACTCGCCTTACCACCTAGTTTGTCTCGTATTCATAATGTTTTTCATGTGTCAGTACTTAGACCATATCATCCTGACATATCTCATGTACTTGATTAGAATGCGGTACAGGTAGAGGACGGGCAGCTGGCTTTGGAGCCCGTAGCCATTCTTCAGCACCGGACGCTCAGTCTCAGGTGTCGAGACATTGATCAGGTGAGGGTCCAATGGGATCCTAGCTATGAGGCTTCGGCTACCTGGGAGGATGCAACACGCATGAGGGAACTTTATCCCTATCTGTTCGCAGGCTTTCAGGAGCAAGCCTGATCCTAGGGGGGGAGGATGTAGTAACCCTCCGTTTATGCTATGCTTTCTGTTGATACTTTCCCATACTGTTAGACTTTGTTGTTTGGTTGGATACTTGGATCGCTGATTTTGAGCGATGATGGATTATTTTGTGACATGATGATACTTTGTGTGATGTTTATTGCTTTCAGACTTGATTTGATTTAGCATAGATGCTTAATTTCAGTTGTTATTGCTATGCACATGTGTATGATGGACTAACAATATTTATTGAGTCAGTCTTCTGTGAGTGTATTGGTGTGGAGAACAGAATCGCATCACTCGCTTGCGAGTGCCCTGCGATATCTATGATTTTCTCTGCACGGTGTGACTATTTTACGCTTTATATATATATACATGTATGTACATTGTTTGCTTGGTTGCAGGATTTGCAGGTACATGACACCAACTCCACCTATGTAATCAGGTCTGAGCGTGTCAAGACTCAATGGAATTGTTGAATGGGAGATAGTAGTTAGGTTTATCCTAGTCCGGTCTTTAACCTTAGTCTTAGTGCAATGTCAGTTTTTAGTTTTGGGTCATAGGTTGTTTTGTAATGTGTTCTGTTGGTTAAATCATTTTTGAAAAGGTAAATGTTGGTTATTTTTATTGTTAATCATTGTGTTTTATTTATTGTTATTAATTAATATTTAAATATGATTGAAATTTATTTATTTAATAATTTAATACATTAGTTAGTTTAACTAGTTAAATAGTTGATCTTTAAAAGGATTTAACTATTTAATTAAATAAATTAATTAATTAGATTAAATTATTAAGTGCATAAATTATATTGTGTTTAAATAGATTAGAAAATAAATTAAAATATATTATGCATGTAAATTAAATTATGTTTGGAAAATTGATTTTTGGTATTTAAATTAGAAAAATGAAATTAATTAAGTTGCATGTGTTTTGAAAGAAAATTGATTTCAAATTTTAAATTTAATAGATTAATTAAATTACATGCAAATATCTTGAATGGCAAAAACTGCCAAGAGGTGGAGAAGATATTTTCTCAACAACCTCTCGACATGTCTCTGAGTGCCATAATTGCAAAAAGATTATGGAGATTTTCTTACGGAGGTTATTGAGGATCTCGGGAAATTACACGGGGTTATTGTATTGCCTTGGAGAAATTTTTCTGCGCACTGGCAAAATTATTTCTTTGTGTGTAAAAAAACCCAAAATTTCTTAAGAATTGGTATTTTTCTCTCTGTTGGAGTTGTTATTTCTTTTAGAAGATCCTTTAAAGAATCTTGGTGGTTGGATATTGGTTATTTTTCTTGGATTGGCTTTGTGGGAAAGAATAGGAAGCTACAGGCAGGATCTCCTACAGTCAATTTTAAGCACAGGAATCCAGGTATTCTTTGAATGATATTCTTATTTTTCTTAAATTCTTTTGCAAAGACTCTCTGTGAATTTCAAGAAAAAAACAAGATTTTAAACAAAAATTGTGAAAGAAGATCTTTTTGAAAATTATAGAAAATAAAATAGGGCAAATAGAGATTTACTTTACTCAAAAGAAAAATCTACATATGAGAATTTGTGAAATCATTAAGGGTTTCAAGTTTAAAATTGTTTGCTAAAAGGTAGATCAATTTTAAGATTTGTGAATGATTTAAATTGATATTTAGTAAGGAAATTTCTGTGTAGTTAAAAGAAAATTTTTCTGTGAAATAATTTGTTAAATGTTTAAATTTCTTTCAAAATAATTTTTAGAAAATCAAGAAGAAAATATCTATTGAATCACAGATATTTTCCAGATTTAATGCAGAAAACTTTCTGGAAAATAAATACAGATCAACAGTATTGTATTTACTGAGTTAAACTTTTGTAAATTTATATATATATATAATATATTTTTTTTGTGATAATTTAATTAATGTTGTAGGAATTTAAAACTATATTTATTATCGCCGTACAGGCGAATGCAGACATATTTTATTTTATGTTAAAAATTTCCGAATTTATAAATCGCGGATGGGCGAGATTTTATGTATTAAGTTTTTTATTAAAAAAAATATAATAAAATCTGGGGAGGGCCGAAACCCTCCCCAATCCCCATTGACAGGGGCGCACCTGTCAAGGCTGCGCACAGTAGCCAGGGGCTGCTGGGCGCAGCCCTGGCAGGGCTGCGACTTCCCACAGGGAAGCCCATGGGAAGCCTGTGGGAAAACCCTGTTATCATTTGCTACGAATATAAAACAAGTTTGGTATTAAAACATGACCCTTCATTGATATTTGTGGTTTTGATTTTTAGATGTATATATATATGAAATGTGATTTGGTTTAATTATTGGTTATTAGATTCGATTTTTTTTAATATATATATATATATATATTAAAATTAAAATATATATTTATTAATTGTTATTTTTTTTAAAAAAAATAAAAAAATAAAAAAATAATTAAATGTTTATATAATTTTATTAATTTGAAAATAGGAAGATAAATTTTGATGTATAAAATAATATTTGTTTTTAGTTAATTTGCATGTGAAATTTCAAAAAAAATAAAAAATTATAAGTGAATTTATTGTTTTATTTTATTAAGTTGATTTCATTGCATGCAAATTATATGCTTGAGAGGATTTAATATATCCGAAATATTAGATATATAATTTTCCTGATTTGTATTAAATGTGTTTGTTTTGGGCAAAATGGGAAAAAGTTTCAAAATAATCAAGTCTTCCAGTTTAACTGGTAAATTGGGAAAAGTATTAAATGATTAAGTCTTCCAGTACTAAATTTTGAAGGGGGGGTGAAACTGGTTTTTGAATACATGTGATTGAACAAGTTTAGGGTAGTGCACCTATTTTGCGGAATGGAATGTAATTGTCTGTTGTGGTAAATCTGGTATTTTTGTTTTGTTGTGCACTTGTCTACCCTAGCTAGTGAATCTTGAATACCCTTGTTATGTTTAGGGGAGTGGCTATTTGTAAGGGCCGACACACGAAGTGGTGTCAGGGTAACTTACAAATAGTTAGTAACTCAGTGAAAATTAAAGTACACATTAGATAGTTTAAAAATTTGTAATAAGATATGCATGCCTCACTTATGACCCATAAGCTACTACAGTTATGAGTATAAGTTGAGAAGGCCCGGAATGGAAAAATCGGTGTCTCGTTTCCTTAAGAGGCATTCGATTCCGCAACTGAATGCAATAGGGGCCGGGTTTCGTAAGAGGTTACCAGGGTAACCCAAGGATTGGGGGCCGGGACCTAGGAAGAAACACCAGGGTAACCATTGCATCATTGTGATGACACTCCACCTAGAATAACAGTTAAACCTTGTGATTGTGTTTCAAATCAATTGTCAAATCTGGAAGCAATGTAACCAATAGTGTTTATGTACTAGTGTCTAGGGTTAGTAGATTTGGTCTAGGTAGCATCATTACTATCTCCTAGCATGGGGTGTAACGCCCGTCATGCAAACCCCAGAGAACACACACATAATGCAAATAATTTTTTTTTAAATAATAGAAGTAACATGTAACAACATTAAACCATAAACACATAGCATAACACATAACATTAATACACTTGGTTCTTTAGGGCACGCGAGGTTACTTTGCAATCACAAAATAGAATAAAGATAACGTAAACAACATAACCATTTAATTTAAGAAAAACATATACAATGATACAACTGATAGCCATGATGCGAGTATGACAACATCGCACAATTACATCCGAGATAAATCTTCTAACAAATCCAAATCAAACCTAACTATTACATCATTGAAATAATATTACATTACAATTTTCTTTGATACATGAATTACATTGAATTTCCCAACATGGGGATTGATACAAGAATAATGAACATAAAGTACAACTGATCACTAGAACATCTGCACTGCGGAAAACTGAGATGACAAGACGCAGATGGGGAACCCAATGGGTGCGGAGCACGTTCCACTCAACCATGTGAATTACGAAGTAAGTCACCCCCCGTGCTCAGAGGTGACGAGGAAGTGAACCCGACCATGAATGTCAACCGTCTCAACCACAATATGATATAAAACAAGTACAACCCAAGTATACAATTCACAACCAACGACGTACTCAAATCACATAACCAGTTAAACCAATAAACTCATCACAATAACATGAAGTACTAACACTTAACAATCATAAAACAAATTCACAGAATTCAAAGAAACATTACAAAGAGATAACAACCAGAGGCAACAATAACAAAGCACAAGGGTGTCAAGTGGAGAGTGTCATCGCATAGCTCTCATGGGATTCTCTTGGCCCTTCCTCCAACTGAGGCGCCGACACCCATCTATGGATCTCCTGGCCCTTCCTCCTAACTGAGGCGCCGACACCATAGGGTAGCTAACGCAGAGCCAATAGTCTCTCGTGGAGACAAGACTATGACTGTGCCGACCATGGCCTTCTCAGTCTATCACTAGTCTAAGGTAGCCCTAATGCATAGCCGAGGAATCCAAAGTTTTATTATCTTGTATTTTTAAAACTACCCAACCCCCTAAATCTATTGTTTAGGTTATCACTTGTTTACTACTCTTTCGAGGGTTATCCTGGCCCTTCCTCATCTGAGGTGCCGGTGCCCACGAAGAGCCACTCTCCCACCTATGACCCCTAACAAAACTCGAGTAGGCAAGGGTTGAACCAACACATATAAAACATAAAACCAAAACTCAGATACACGAGGTATTAACCATCTCGCAATTGCTCAAAATCAAAAGTCTCAACCAACTGTCGAACCCTTCCTCTCATAAATCCAAAAACTTCAAAGCCTACCAAGGCGAAGACGACATTATAAATAACAAGCCTCTGGGATAAGGTTACAAAAATCAGCTACGGGTTCCCACAAAGACATCATTAAACGACAAGAACACATAAAAATAAAACTCACATTACATTTTGCAAAGTTACACCATTAAGTTTGGTTTTAACCCCAATTAAATAACTAAATGTGCTTATCTCAAAAGAATTCACAATTACAACCAAAAGCTAATTTTTGTTAAAAATATTCATTCACCAAAACCATTAAAAAAAAAACCCTATTTAAATATGCAAATGCCCATATAAAACATTATTTAACATTTCAATTATATATACCAAAATTATATGTATATATATCTTCTTAAACCTAATTAGCAATATTACATAAAATAAATAATAATCATATATATATTTTTAAATGAACTAAATTATAATTATTATATTTAATAAATTAAATCAAGTAATTATAATTATTAAATTTCACAAATTAAATATTCCCCAAATAATAATAAATAAATTCATATATACATTCAAATAAATAAATAAATATAAATATATATATATATTTATATATATATATTTATATAATATAAAAAAAATAAAACAAACACCATAGGCCGCTCTGCCTAGCGTACAGGGTACGCGGCACGCAGTCCTAAAGGATTGCAGACAGCAGTCCCAAAGGACTGCGGACGACAGTCCTTTGGACTGCGCCCAGCAGTCCTTAGGACTGCTGCGGCAGTCCTTTGGGCTGCCGTGCGCAGAGAAGCAGGGAATGGGGATGGGGTACGCCCCTTCCCTTCCCTCATTTCTTTTTTATATATATTTTTTTAAAATTCGTTTAAAACGAATTTCCGTCCTTCACTGGCACGAAAAACGAACCGACGGCCATTCGGCCCAAAACAAAACAATTTTATAACATTAAAAATTTCGTCCGTCTGGGCACGGATTCGGTTGGCCAATACGGCCAAAATAAAAATAAAATTTGATTTATCAAATTTCAAATATATAAACAATACTTTGCATAGAACATTTAACTAATAAATATGTATATATATATATATATATGGAATTCGTATATATATATATATATATATATAGAATATATTCATAATAAAAAAATATAGAAGAATAACTCTTTTAATCACAGGCACAGAAAACCAGAAGATAAAATAAACATTATATATATATATATATAAATATTATATATATATATATATATTATTTTCATAAATATAAAAACAAACAGAGACAGAATAGAGAAACAGATTTTCTTAAATGTTAAGAAAATAGAGAATTTACAAAGCAATAGCACAGATCCATTATATATTAAAACACTGAGAAAACCCCAAAATTTTATTTTTTTCAATACTAAATCATCTCATTCTAAAATCCTATTTTGATAGATTGTATGTTTCAGAAGATCAGGGTTCTTGTTTTGACAAAATTTGGACAGTATAGTTGCTATGAATTTTCTTTGTTTTCTAGTCTAATAATTTGCTCTAGTTTCAGTTTTCAACAGAGGTTCTCTATATTCACAAAAATTATTTTTTTAATAAGATCTATTTTTTCTTTTCAGAAACAACAGAGAATAGAAAGGTACGAGGAAAACTATGAGAGGAACCTGGAGTCCAATGCAAATTTGAAGATGCCCTCGAATCCGATTCCAATCCGTAGTCCAGAATGAACTCAACAATCCCTGGAGCACTTCAGCTTTCTGTTCTTCTGTGTGTGTGTGTAAACTTCTCAAAAATTCATAATTAAATAAAATATTGCTCATCTCTTCAAAGCTCTCCAAAAATCCTAGATTAAAAGATAAATCAACTCTTTAAAACTAGCTTTTTCCCAACTCTCCATTCCGATTGGCTCACACTGTCTTTTTTATTCTTTTATTTATTTTATTGTTTTAATTCCTCTTTTTTCAACTTTTCTTGCACCTCAGATTACATATTTATTTTAAATAAATTATTCACATAATTATCCACCACCAATTTAATTAATTAAAATAATTAAGCATAATTAATATTTAATTAATAATTAAATTGCAATATATGATTTTCAAGATAATTAAAATAATTAAATATTTAATTACAATATAATCCATCATTAAAATAAATAATCTATTTCAATCATTAAGATAAATCATAATTATCAATGCCCACGTAAAATAAGACAAAACACAAACACAACAGACAAAGACGACAATTACCCAAAATCAACAACCATACCAAACAATGAGACGACCTGACATCATGGAACGGAAGGACTTCATCGTCACCTTTGTATCAACATTTATCCCTTGGGTTATTTGGTGCTCGCCCTGTCCTATCGAAGCAGGTGGAATCGAGACTTATACCTGCAATCCTGCATACAAACGAAGTTGTGTACATGTGCATATATACATATATATCAGAGCATTAAATCAAATACTACATTGTGAGAAGGATTCACAACATAACAGGGCACTCGCGAACGAGTGATGCTATATTGTCCTTCATCACACCTATTCTAACAATTATAGCATAATCAATGAATTACATTTCTAACTAACAATCATCTCATAGCATATTAAATTAAACACTGCATCATAACATAATTTAGAACATCAACTGATATAATCAACCATCATGTCATATAAGGTAATCATGTCCAAAATGAAATAACAGCATCAACTAGCATCTAACCAACCATATCAACAATAACAGTATCATCATAGTATCTGACTAACCACATCAAACAATAACAGTATCATCATATTATCAGAGCATCAAAACAAAACATAACACCACTGAGTCCAACTAGCAACCAGGAGGGTTATTACATCCTCCCCCCCTTAAATCCGGCTTACTCCTGTAAGCCAGAAAACAAGTATGGGTAGGATTCTCGCATACGGGAAGCATCCTCCCAAGTTGCTGAAGCCTCATCATTAGGATCCCACTGGACCCTCACCTGCTCAATATCCCTGCCTCTGAGTACGAGCCTCCTGTGCTGCACCACGGCCACGGGCTCTAGCGCCAGCTGCCCGTCCTCGACCTGTAGAGCATTCCAATCAAGAACATGAGTAACATCCGGAAAGTAAGGCCTAAGAACAGATACATGAAAGACATCGTGAATCCGCGACAGACTAGGTGGCAATGCCAGGCGATAGGCAACAGGACCTATACGCTCTAACACCTCAAACGGACCCACGAAACGGGGTGCAAGCTTAGAACCCTTTCCATAACGAATAGGGCTCTTCCGAGGACGAACTCTGAGAAACACTCTATCTCCTATAGCAAACTGTCGATCTACCCTGTGTGCATCAGCAAATTTCTTCTGCCTATCTTGAGCTGCTACCAGATGCTCTCAGATGCGAGCTACCTGTTGCTCCATGTCACGAAGCATCTCAGGTCCAAGAAGGACCCTGTCCTCTAATCGATCCCAACTCAAAGGGGTACGACAAGGATGACCATACAAAGCCTGCAATGGAGCCATGCCAATCGAACTGTGATAGCCATTATTGTACGCAAACTCAACCAAATGTAGGTAGTCTTCCCAATGAGACTGCTGGTCCATGACATACATACGAAGCATATCCTCAAGCACCTGATTAACTCTCTCAGTCTGACCATCTGTCTCAGGATGGTAGGCAGAACTAAAATTCAACTTAGTCCCTAAGGACCGCTGGAGGGATGTCCATAATGCAGAAGTGAATACCGGATCTCTGTCAGAAATAATCCTGCACGGTATCCCATGTAGTCTAACAATATCCTCCATGAACACCCTAGCCACCACTGAAGCAGTATATGAAGATCGAATAGGAGAGAAATGGGCTACCTTGGTCAACCTGTCAACAGTGACCATGATAGTGTCGTGTCGCCTGGAAGACATAGGCAACCCGACTATAAAATCCATAGAAATGATGTCCCACTTCCACTCTGGAACAAGATGCGGCTGCAACAAGCCTGCCGGATGATGATGCTCGGCCTTCACTCTCTGACATTCAAGACACCTAGCCACAAAATCAGCAATGTCACGCTTCAATCCTGCCCAAAAATATAGTGCACGAAGATCAGCGTACATCTTCTTAACTCCTGGGTGTGCCGAATAAGGAGCTCTATGAGCTTCTGTCAAGATAAGGGTACGAAGACCCTCTGTAGGAGGTACATACATACGGCCTGCATAGCGCAAAACACCATCCGAATCCAAAGAGTACCCTACAAATTTACCTTCTAAGGTTCTACCCGACTCAATCTCTGCCTTCACTGCCTGATACCAAACATCAGAAGAAAGAGCTGCAACAATCTGAGTCTTCAAATCAACCTCAAGAGTCAAAGCGGATAACTCATGTCTGCGTCTGCTCAAAGCATCTGCTACAACATTCTCCTTACCCTGAATATATTTCACCTCAAAGTCGTACTCACACAAAAATTCCATCCACCTTCTCTGTCTTGCATTCAAGTTCGGCTGCGTGAAGATGTACTGCAGACTACGGTGATTTGTATGCAACTCGAACCGATGCCCAAGGAGAAAGTGCCTCCACCTCACCAAGGCATGCACAACTGTGGCCAACTCCAAATCGTGAGTGGGGTAATTAAGTTCATGGTCCTTCAGTTTTCGTGACTCATAAGCAATCACTCGACCTTCCTACATCAACACAGCCCCTAAACCTTCCAAAGAAGCATCTGTACAAACAACAAAATCACCTGCCGGATCAGGAACTGCTAAGATTGGAGCACTAGTCAACTTATCCTTCAGAGTCTGGAAAGCTAACTGACATCGATCGGACCAAAGAAATTTTTTTCCCTTCCTCTGCAAAGAGGTGATAGGGTGAGCCAACCTAGAAAACCCCTGAACAAACCGCCTATAATATCCTGCAAGTCCCATGAAGCTGCGAATCTCTGAGACATTTGTGGGTGCGGGCCAATCCACAATGGCCTGAATCTTTGCAGGATCAACTGAAATTCCCTCACTAGAAATCACATGGCCCAAATACTGAACTTCAGTCTTATAAAAATCACACTTTTTGAGGTTGGCAAACAACTAATTATCCCTTAAGCACTGCAATACCTGCTTAAGATGTTCTTCATGTTCCTTCATCGACCTAGAATAGATCAGGATGTCATCGAGAAACACTAGAACAAATTTATCCAAGTATGTATGGAAGACTCCATTCATTAGACTCATAAAGACTGAAGGTGCATTCGTTAACCCGAACGGCATCACAGTGAACTCATAATGTCCTTATCGAGTTCGAAATGCTGTTTTGTGAATATCTGCATCTGCAATCCTCAACTGGTGGTATCCCGATTTGAGATCTATCTTAGAGAACACCTTTGCCCCTTTTTTCTGATCGAAGAGATCGTCAATCCTGGGCAATGGATATCGGTTCTTCACTGTTACCTTATTCAACTGTCTGTAGTCAATACACAAGCGAAGAGAACCATCCTTATTTTTCACAAATATCACAGGTGCTCCCCAAGGAGAAACACTTGGGCGAATAAAACCCTTGGCCAACAATTCCTCCAACTGAAGACGGAGTTCCTGTAATTCCTGCGTTGTCATCCGATATGGAGCTCGAGATATGGGCTCAGCTCCAGGTACCAGATCAATCCATAAATCTACATCTCGCTTAGGCAGCATACCAGGAATCTCCTCTGGAAACGCATCAGAAAAACCCTTAAGAAGGGGGTAATCATCCAATGACAACCCCTGACTATCCTCAGATTCCAAATCACTCACAGATACTGCAAAGAGCTGACAACCCTGACAGAAATGCCTTTTGAGCTGCATGGCAGAGATCATACGTAATGAGATGGGCCTCTGAATACCCAAGATCTCCACCTCCTTACCAGAGTCATCAGTGCACCTTACTGCCTTTCATCGGCAGTCAATCATAGCACAATGTGCACTCAACCAATCCATGCCTAAGACAATACCATAAGAACCGAGTGGCAGAATTCTGAGGTCCACCTTGGTTGACATTTCACCTATACTCAAATTACAATCCTGCACAAGTTCCTCTACCACAACCCTGGACCCTGATGCTAATTCAACATGCCATTTTAGGCCTTGGCTAATTGCCACCAAACCACATCACTCAACAACTAAAGGTGATATAAAGGAATCAGATGCACGAGAATCAAACAGTATATAAATGCTAGAATTATTCAACACACCTGATGCCTCAACCACTGTGTTCTGATGAACTGCCTGATGATTATCCACTGAAGAAAACACACAATGAGATCTCCCTACATCACCTACTGTCGGCTCTGATGCTGCTGGCCTCTGATTAAATCCGGAAGTGTTCTTCTGAGGACACATCCTAGCAATATGCCCCGGTTGTCCACAAGAGAAACACCCAGTGCCTCTGCCAAAACCTCTGCCCCCTGATGGAGCATTTGACTGCTGAAAACTCCCACGACTCGGTGCTGATTGGAAACTAGGTGCAGGCTGTACAAAACGTTCCTGACGAATCCGGTTCTTGTTCTGATCCCTGCGAAACTGAGAATTGCCACCCTGCTGAGATTGGTTGTATTTCTATTTTGACTGCTGCTGCTGAGGCTGCTGCTGCTGATAACCCCCTTTTGAGGGTGGGTACCTATTCTTGGAAGATCCTGCTCCCTGTGACTGTCCTCCATGAGCAACATACCCGGGTGTGGGCGTGCTACCAATCTGTACTCCGATGTGACCACCCAAAGCCATGGCCAAATTCTCCTCCACTAAGCGAGCCTTCTCCACTGCCATCTCCATCATCTTCGGCTCAAAGACTCGTACACCACCACTGATGCGGGCATTTAAGCCCCGAACAAAATGCTGCACTAACATGCCCTCATTGTCGCTAATCCCTGCATACTGCTTCAACTCGTAGAAACGCCTCTCATACTGCTCCACTGACATAGACAACTGCTTAAGGTCGTGAAACTCATCAGCCCTGTGTTGCCTCCAGTGGTCTGAGAGGAAATGAGCTCTGAACCTGTCTAGGAACAACTCCCAAGTAACCATACTGAGATCAAGATGCAGTTTCTGTTCCTCAAGGCGCCACCAAGTAGATGTGAAGCCTCGCAAGTGCATCATTGCACACCGAGCCTTGGTATTGCTACCATAGGGGTGCATGGCGAAGCAACGGTCTAAGTCAATTAACCAGGTCTCAGCCTCAAGACCTCCTCCAGAACCATCAAAAGTAGGAGGGTGTGCCCTCATCAGATCTCTCATATGGCCTGCTACGACTGCATCTGGAACCACATCTATATCCCTGCGCCTCGGAGACCTCTCTCTCTCCCTCTCCACCTGGTGCACCTCATCTGGCCTGGGTCCCAATCGGTCAAGAATCTCTCCAAGAATATGGTGTAACTGACCGTCTAGACCTGGCGGTGCTGGATTCTGGTCACCTGATGGAACACTATGAAGACTCTGTTGTTCCTCATGCTTAGAGCCATGGGAACTAGGAACTGAGGGGCTTCACCGGTTTGCTCCACGTCTGGCACCATGGCCTCTTGCACGGCCACGTCCTCTACCTCGAGGCATAGTTCTGCGCCACAAGATAAAGTACGACATGAGGACAAGAGTTGCACAAATGGTAACCTAATGGACTACACTACCCAAAGACCCTAGTGTTTGCAACCTTGGCTCTAATACCAAGTTGTAATGCCCGTCGTGCAAACTCCAAAGAACACACACATAATGCGAATAATTTTGTTTTTAAATAATAGAAGTAACATGTAACAACATTAAACCATAAAGACATAGCATAACACATAACATTAATACACTTGGTTCTCTGGGGCACGCGAGGTTACTTTGCAATCACAAAATAGAATACAGATAAGGTAAACAACATAACCATTTAATTTAAGAAAAACATATACAATGATACAACTGATAGCCATGATGCGAGTATGACAACATCGCACAATTACATCCGAGATAAATATTTTAACAAATCCAAATCAAACCTAACTATTACATCATTGAAATAATATTACATTACAATTTTCTTTGATACATGCATTACATTGAATTTCCCAACATGGGGATTGATACAAGAATAATGAACATAAAGTACAACTGATCACTGGAAAATCTGCACTGCCGAAAGCTGAGATGACAAGACGCTGATGGGGAACCCAACGGGTGCAGAGCACGTTCCACCCAACCATGTGAATTACGAAGTAACTCACCCCCCGTGCTCAGAGGTGACGAGGAAGTGAACCCGACCATGAATGTCAACCGACTCAACCACAATATGATATAAAACAAGTACAACCCAAGTATACAATTCACAACCAAAGACGTACTCAAATCACATAACCAGTTAAACCAATAAACTCATCACAATAACATGAAGTACTAACACTTAACAATCATAAAACAAATTCACAGAATTCAAAGAAACATTACAAAGAGATAACAACCAGAGGCAACAATAACAAAGCAAAAGGGTGTCAAGTGGAGAGTGTCATCGCATAGCTCTCATGGGATTCTCCTGGCCCTTCCTCCAACTGAGGCGCCGACACCCATCTATGGATCTGCTGGCCCTTCGTCCTAACTGAGGCGCCGACACCATAGGGTAGCTAATGCGGAGCCAATAGTCTCTCATGGAGACAATACTATGACTGTGCCGACCATGGCCTTCTCAGTCTATCACTAGTCTAAGGTAGCCCTAATGCATAGCCGAGGAATCCAAAGTTTTATTATCTTGTATTTTTAAAACTACCCAACCCCCTAAATCTATTGTTTAGGTTATCACTTGTTTACTACTCTTTCGAGGGTTATCCTGGCCCTTCCTCATCTGAGGCGCCGACGCCCACGAAGAGCCACTCTCCCACCTATGACCCCTAACAAAACTTGAGTAGGCAAGGGTTGAACCAACACATATAAAACATAAAACCAAAACTCAGATACATGAGGTATTAGCCATCTCGCAATTGCTCAAAAACAAAAGTCTCAACCAACTGTCCAACCCTTCCTCTCATAAATCCAAAAACTTCAAAGCCTACCAAGGCGAAGACGACATTATAAATAACAAGCCTCTGGGATAAGGTTACAAAAATCAGCTACGGGTTCCCACAAAGACATCATTAAACGACAAGAACACATAAAAATAAAACTCACATTACATTTTGCAAAGTTACACCATTAAGTTTGATTTTAACCCCAATTAAATAACTAAATGTGCTTATCTCAAAAGAATTCACAATTACAACCAAAAGCTAATTTTTGTTAAAAATATTCGTTCACCAAAACCATTAAAAAAAAACCCTATTTAAATATGCAAATTCCCATATAAAACATTATTTAACATTTCAATTATATATACCAAAATTATATGTATATATATCTTCTTAAACCTAATTAGCAATATTACATAAAATAATTAATAATCATATATATATTTTTAAATGAACTAAATTATAATTATTATATTTAATAAATTAAATCAAGTAATTATAATTATTAAATTCTAAATTAAATGTTCCCAAATAATAAATAAATAAATTCATATATACATTCAAATAGAAATAAATAGTACTCAAATATATAAATATATATATATATATATATTTATATATATATATATATTTATATATTATAAAAAAAATAAAACAAACACCATGGGCGGCTGCGCCCGGTGATGTGATTCTGTGACCTGCTTGATCTAAAGGTGCAGGAACTGATCCCAAAAGGGCTGCGGATGGTGAATCCTTTGAATTTGCTCCCGATAATCATGGGGCTGGCTGGCTTGATCCTTTGAGGCTGTAGATGCTTGTGAAAGCAGGGAATGGGGACGGGGTATGCCCCTTCCCTTCCCTCATTTCTTTTATATATATATATTTTTTAAATTCATTTAAAACGAATTTTCGTCCTTCACTGGCACGAAAAACGAACCGACGGCCATTCGGCCCAAAACAAAACAATTTTATAACATTAAAAATTTCGTCCGTCTGGGCACGGATTCGGTCGGCCAATACGGCCAAAATAAAAATAAAATTTGAGTTATCAAATTTCAAATATATAAACAATACATTGCACAGAACATTTAACTAATAAATATGTATATATATATATACGGAATTCGTATATATATATATATATATATAGAATATATATATATATATATATATATATATATATATATATATATATATATATATATATCTGAATTAAATATATATATATATATAGAGATATATTCATAATAAAAATACGGAGAATAACTCTTTAATCACGAATACGGAAAACCCGAGGAAGATAAAATAAACATTATATATATATATATATATAAATATTATATATATATATATATATATTATTTCATAAACCATAAAACTCATGAGAATGAGAATAAATGATTTTCTTAAATGTTAAGAAAATAGAGAATTTACAAAGCAATAGCACAGATCCATTATATATTAAAACACTGAGAAAACCCCAAAATTTTATTTTCTTCAATACTAAATCATCTCATTCTAAAATCCTATTTTGATAGATTGTATGTTTCAGAAGATCAGGGTTCTTGTTTTGACAAAATTTGGACAGTATAGTTGTTATGAATTTTCTTTGTTTTCTAGTCTAATAATTTGCTCTAGTTTTAGTTTTCAACAGAGGTTCTCTATATTCACAAAAAATATTTTTTTAATAAGATCTATTTTTTTTTCTTTTCAGAAACAACAGAGAATAGAAAGGTACGAGGAAAACTATGAGAGGAACCTGGAGTCCAATGCAAATTTGAAGATGCCCTCGAATCCGATTCCAATCCGTAGTCCAGAATGAACTTTACAATCCCTGGAGCACTTCAGCTTTCTGTTCTTCTGTGTGTGTGTGTAAACTTCTCAAAAATTCATAATTAAATAAAATATTGCTCATCTCTTGAAAGCTCTCCAATAATCCCAGGTTAAAAGAAAAATCAACTCTTTAAAACTAGCTTTTTCCCAACTCTCCATTCCTATTGGCTCACACTGTCTTTTTTATTCTTTTATTTATTTTATTGTTTTAATTCCTCTTTTTTCAAATTTTCTTGTACCTCACATTACATATTTATTTTAAATAAATTATTCACATAATTATCCACCACCAATTTAATTAATTAAAATAATTAAGCATAATTAATATTTAATTAATAATTAAATTGCAATATATAATTTTCAAGATAATTAAAATAATTAAATATTTAATTACAATATAATCCATCATTAAAATAAATAATCTATTTCAATCATTAAGATAAATCATAATTATCAATGCCCACATAAAATAAGACAAAACACAAACACAACAGACAAAGACGACAATTACCCAAAATCAACAACCATACCAAACAATGAGACGACCTGACATCATGGAATGGAAGGACTTCATCGTCATCTCTGTATCAACATTTATCCGTTGGGTTATTTGGTGCTCGCCCTGTCCTGCCGAAGCAGGTGGAATCGAGACTTATACCTGCAATCCTGCATACAAACGAAGTTGTGTACATGTGCATATATACATATATATCAGAGCATTAAATGAAATACTGCATTGTGAGAAGGATTCACAACATAACAGGGCACTCGCGAATGAGTGATGCTATATTGTCCTTCGTCACACCTATTCTAACAATTATAGCATAATCAATGAATTACATTTCTAACTAACAATCATCTCATAGCATATTAAATTAAACACTGCATCATAACATAATTCAGAACATCAACTGATATAATCAACCATCATGTCATATAAGGTAATCATGTCCAAAATGAAATAACAGCATCAACTAGCATCTAACCAACCATATCAACAATAACAGTATCATCATAGTATCTGACTAACCACATCAAACAATAACAGTATCATCATAGTATCAGAGCGTCTAAACAAAACATAACACCACTGAGTCCAACTAGCAACCAGGAGGGTTATTACAAATCGAAACAGAAAGAGGAGGGGTACTACATCCTCCCCCTCATAAAATCGACTTACTCTAGGAAGCCGGTAAACAAGAGGAAATAAGATTCCCAAATACATGAGGCATCCTCACACTCCAAGACGATGAACTAATCACCATTAGAAACTAGAATCAAGCTCACACATGAGAGTAACAAATAATAATACAAGTATTAGTAACATGGGGGTATTACACTATGAGGCAATTAGACCATACATAGTCCAAAAAACATGGCATATTCAGTAGTACCAAAACCACCATTTTTAAATTTTCTGCATCAAATATAAAAATGAAAAAAATGAAGTTCTATTCTGCATACTATTCTTCTTTATCAGATTCTATTGTTTTTCAACATTGATAATAAATTCTTCAATGACATGAAAGATCAATTACAATCTATCATAGAAATAGAAAACATAGACATTCAAATTTGTT